>CM060639.1:1296063-1336063 GCA_030578275.1 Meda fulgida
ATTGTGTCCGTGGGGAATTGATTGGATGATTGGATGGTTGTGGTTTGCTATTGGCTGATCTCAGGTGAGTGACAGGTTATAGCCCCACCCACATCATCAGAGAAGAGATGCTGCAAAAAGGAACTGATTCTGATTCAAGATTTCTAAAACAATAATAATGTTGTGCACCCATAAATAATTTAGAAAGAACACTGCAAAACCTCCATGATCTCACTTTATAGAAATGCGTTATATTTCCCAACAGGATTGTTGATCTTCAGGTTCAGATCTGGCTCGTTATATCTGGAGTTCCTCTAATGACTCTCTCTCTGCTCACAGGAAGAGTGTTTTGTAAAAGCGTGTCTGTGTTTAGCTTCCACTATTAGCTCACCTGGTGCCAAATTTCCAAGTTTATCATGCACTTACTGGAGAAATTCCACTGAAACTAACTCTTATACGCAATGAGCCTAACATGAGGAAACAGCCAGAATGAAAACAGCAACAGCAGCTGTAACTGGCCGAATGTTTCGTGATCTGATGTGGGATTAGAGGAAACGTCTGTTTCTCTCAGGGAAACTCTCCTCGCTGTCTGTCTCTTCCTCAGAGCGAGAACAACACCACGGTCGCGCAGCAGGGCTGAGTAAACACACAATAACACACACTCTAAAAAATCTTGGGTTAATTTTTTCTGCCCAAATCCTAGGTTCAGCCTTTTGGGTCAATGTTTTAGGTTATTTTTTTCAGTGTTTGTGTAGTTTTTTTGTTACCCAGATCTTGGGCCAGACGTAACAACCCAGTGTTTGTGTAGTTTTTGTGTAACTCAGATCCTGGGTCAGGCGTAACAACCCAGTGTTTTTTAGAGTGTGTGCTGACCCACAGAATAACGCTATACAGGACTGAAACCAATGATGAAATATAATATATCACAGGCTGGTGTGTGTGTGTGTGTGTGTGTGTGTGTAAGGAGCCATTAGCGGGATCATACGCATTATTTATGAGTTGTGCAGGATGGCATCTGTTGGCACAGCAGTAAAATTAAGTCTTCTTGGAAAAAATGCACTCCGTGAGAGCTCAGGAGTGTAAGAGTGAGAGCTCAGGAGTGTAAGAGTGTAAGAGTGAGCGCTCAGGAGTGTAAGAGTGAGCGCTCAGGAGTGTAAGAGTGAGCGCTCAGGAGTGTAAGAGTGAGAGCTCAGGAGTGTAAGAGTGAGAGCTCAGGAGTGTAAGAGTGAGAGCTCAGGAGTGTAAGAGTGTCAGAGAGAGCGCTCAGGAGTGTAAGAGTGTCAGAGAGAGCGCTCAGGAGTGTAAGAGTGAGAGCTCAGGAGTGTAAGAGTGCCAGCTCAGGAGTGTAAGAGTGAGAGCTCAGGAGTGTAAGAGTGCGAGCTCAGGAGTGTAAGAGTGAGAGCTCAGGAGTGTAAGAGTGCAAGCTCAGGAGTGTAAGAGTGCCAGCTCAGGAGTGTAAGAGTGCGAGCTCAGGAGTGTAAGAGTGAGAGCTCAGGAGTGTAAGAGTGCAAGCTCAGGAGTGTAAGAGTGCGAGCTCAGGAGTGTAAGAGTGCAAGCTCAGGAGTGTAAGAGTGCGAGCTCAGGAGTGTAAGAGTGCGAGCTCAGGAGTGTAAGAGTGTAAGAGAGCTCAGGAGTGTAAGAGTGCGAGCTCAGGAGTGTAAGAGTGCCAGCTCAGGAGTGTAAGATTGCGAGCTCAGGAGTGTAAGAGTGTAAGAGAGCTCAGGAGTGTAAGAGTGTAAGAGTGCGAGCTCAGGAGTGTAAGAGTGCAAGCTCAGGAGTGTAAGAGTGCCAGCTCAGGAGTGTAAGAGTGCCAGCTCAGGAGTGTAAGAGTGAGAGCTCAGGAGTGTAAGAGTGCGAGCTCAGGAGTGTAAGAGTGCCAGCTCAGGAGTGTAAGAGTGCCAGCTCAGGAGTGTAAGAGTGCCAGCTCAGGAGTGTAAGAGTGCGAGCTCAGGAGTGTAAGAGTGCAAGCTCAGGAGTGTAAGAGTGCCAGCTCAGGAGTGTAAGAGTGAGAGCTCAGGAGTGTAAGAGTGCGAGCTCAGGAGTGTAAGAGTGTAAGAGAGCTCAGGAGTGTAAGAGTGTAAGAGTGCAAGCTCAGGAGTGTAAGAGTGCCAGCTCAGGAGTGTAAGAGTGCCAGCTCAGGAGTGTAAGAGTGCCAGCTCAGGAGTGTAAGAGTGAGAGCTCAGGAGTGTAAGAGTGCCAGCTCAGGAGTGTAAGAGTGCCAGCTCAGGAGTGTAAGAGTGTAAGAGTGAGCGCTCAGGAGTGTAAGAGTGAGCGCTCAGGAGTGTAAGAGTGAGAGCTCAGGAGTGTAAGAGTGAGAGCTCAGGAGTGTAAGAGAGCTCAGGAGTGTAAGAGTGAGAGCTCAGGAGTGTAAGAGTGTAAGACAACAGAAATCAACACAGGATTCTGGAATGTTCCAAGATTTTCCGACCCCTGATCCCTCATTCCTGCGGGAGATAACGCCACGCCTCACACACACATCTCTCTTACTCTGTAGTGCTTACAGGTTTTGTTGTAAGTGTTTGTTAACTGATATTTGATGAACGAGACGCAGATCAAACTCTCAGATCTTGTAGAATGAGGGAATCGGCTCCGTGTTTCCCAGAATCAGGAGGATTTTGCATCTAGTTTTAGTTGTAGTTTATTTCGTTTTCATTATTTCAGGACTTCAATTTAAAGTTAATGAAAATTAGAAATATTGCCTTGCTAACTATCTGTATATTTCAAATAATGTTTATTAATTATATGTTCATTGTTTTTGTTTTAGTTTCTGTTTTACGGTTCAGAGTTAGTCTGTGTTCGTCATGTTCACACAATGAATGTTTATTTTGCATCGAGAGAAATTCCTGTTTGAAAGAAACTTCCCCGTCATGAAAGAGGCCGAGAATGTGAAGCACGAGACACGCGTCGGTCCTCGTACAGGAAGTGTGTTCTACGTGTTTTACGCTGTGTGAAGGAATGTTTATGAGTGTTATAAAACACACACACACACAGTGAGTCAACAACACAATCTCTGCGCTGGTTTACTCGAGCTGGTTCAGAGATCTGATGTGTGTCTCAGGCATGTGCAGGTTTCCAAACACTGACCTCTGACCTCACAGTATCTGATCCTGATGAATGACATGTCAACTTCAAATAGAGTTTGAATCATTGTTCTGAGTATTTCTACAGGAATGTCTCTTTTTTTAATCCATTTCTCGCCGTCGTGTGCTCGGTTTAACCCTCAATCCACTGCTGAAATCTCTGCCGCTGTAATATTACACTCTAAAAAATGTTTGGGTCAAATATGGACCAACCCAACCAAACCCATATATATATATATATATATATATATATATATATATATATATATAAAATAATAATAATAATTTGTATATATTTGACCCAAGCTTGGGTTAAAACCACCCAGCATTGTTTAGAGGCTGCTGATGAATTATGATCTGGAATTATCATTACTCTGACTGTCTGTGTATTAAGATATTGCTATCAGATGAGCTCATATTAATCCATATGGTTCTAATAAACAAACAAAATAAATAAATGAGCAGCTCTACAGCAGTGTGAACACAACATTACTGTAACACACAGATCTGTGACTCTACTGTCCTCTACTGGAGCTCATGATGAACTTCACTTCTCAGACACAGCCCACACAATCATATAATATAATATAATATAATATAATATAATATAATATAATATAATATAATATAATATAATATAATATAATATCATATAATATAATATAATATAATATAATATAATATAATATAATATAATATAAATCCAGGTGATTGAAACAAAATACTGAGGACTTTTACTTTGTGAACCTGAATATAATATAATGTAATATAATATAATATAACTGATTATAATATACAATAATATAATGCAAAGTAATATAATGTGTAATATAATATAATGTGTAATTTAATATAATTTATTATAATATCATATAATGCAATGTAATATAATGTAACATAACAAAAAATAATATAATGTGTTATATAATATAATATAATAGAAAATAGTGTAATATGATATAATATAATATAATTAATATAATATATATTATCATGGAGAATCTGCCAGAAACATAAAGATATTTATGATTGTGTATAACTCTTGAACTGCATGAAACGACAATGACTTAATAACAACTGTCAGTGTTTTATTGATTAGTAATGTTTCCTTTGCAGATAATTGAAAAGATAAGTAATAATAATTCATGTTTATCCATCATACTCATGCATTAAAGTTCCCTCAACTGTTTAACAATTTATGCTTATTGCTAATAAAATAACTCAGAATAATAAGAATTATGAAGAAGCATTATAATAAATTATTAATATTTTTTATTATTATTAAGAAAGTTCTCCGTTTCAGAGGGAAAAACATGTTTGTGGCAAATATTCAATTCATTTCACGTGTATGTGTACAGCGCTTTTCACAACACACATCATTTCAAAGTCCATATTAGAGTTTAGAGTGATCTGTTATCAGAGGAGACGGTCTGATTATGCATTTCAGAAATGTACATATACACAATCACAGTTAGTAAAAAATGTATTAATTCAAACAATGTAATAATGTAAGGCAGAAACAATGAGCTCATTGAAGTAAAATTTTTCAAACATTTAGTTAGAGAATGTATGTTCTGTAAGTTTAGAAGCTGTATTTGTGTTTCAGTGACTTCATCATCCCTCCGCTTCAGTTCAGAATATTCCAAACGTACTTTATTGATGTTGAAAGCATGAATAATAGAGTTTGGTCATGTGGTTCATGTCTATAAGCGACACCTGTCTCTTCTCCAGCAGAGGGCTCTGCGCATGCGCACTCCACACTGCTGTCACCGCGTCAGGCTGGCGGATCTCAGGCTCGTGCTGGTAACAAATATTCATTCATATTTGGCAGAGTTTGTGTTCTTGTGTTTAATCTGCTTCACAGGTGTGAGATTGTGTCGTTCTGGACTGGGATGTGTGTGTCGTTCCTGCGCAGCTGCAGTCGTGTGTGTGTGTGTTTGTGTTTGTGTTAATGCTGCTCGGCTAATCTGTGTGTTTCTGCTGGTTAAAGGCAGTCCAGATGAACAAACACGTATCGCTGTGTGTGTTTGGTGTGTGTTACAGTGTTTCCCGATGACGCGCGCGAATGTTACATTGTAACTCTCATCTGATTCTCTCTCAGTGTGTGTGTGTGTGTGTGTGTGTGTGTGTGTGTGTGTGTGTGTGTGTGTGTGTGTGTGTGTCATCACATGTATTTACTTGTTTGTGTGAAGTCGCCATTTTCCTGCTCTCATCATGGATGTGTGTGTGTGTGTGTGTGTGTGACTTTAGTCATGTATGAGTTTCATAGATTCATATCAAGCACTGCTCTGAGGGAATCACTGGAGTTAGTGTCTGTAATGGTGAATATTCAGCGCTGCTGCACCTGTTGAATTTCACTTTTACTTTCAGATTTTCTTTACATTTTGTAAATACATTATTCAGTGTTTATTGTACAAAAATGGCTTTGTGTAGCTTCAGCTTAATGTGTTCCTGCTGCAGTGTTTGATTTCTAAATCAATGCAATAATCACAAATTATTACAAGTCATGTATTTTCTTTGTGAATATTATTTGTTAGTTGATGGTTATTAATAAGTGCATTCACTATTTTTAACCTCTTTGAGCTTTTGTTGCATAAATTAATTCATGCAAGTACAAAAGCTTCACATAATCGCTCGATTCATGCGAGCTTTCTCATGTAAAGTTCATAATAATAATGAACGAATCATTCAACAGTTTACTGAAACATCTTCTATAGATTCTCTTACCGGTTTTAATGGCTTTGGCACAATTTTCACAAGCAATTGGTAGATTTTAACAAATTTTTTCAAACATTTCAGCATATTGTGTTACTATAATAGTACAATACACAATTTTTTTTACTGCACAAAATACATTTTTCATCCATATACAGTGAGTCTTTCCTTCACAGAAACTGTCTTATCTATTACTATCACACACTACTATTACATGAAGCCATGATTATGACTGAAATGTGTGTTACTGTGATGAGATCAGGTTGTGAGAGAATGACCAGCTGTGTTACACGTGTGTGTGTGTGTGTGTGTGTGTGTGTGTGTGTGTGTGTGCTTTACTCGTGGCGAGAGGAACAGTACAGCGGATGCTAGCGCTGACAGGAATAGAATCGCTGGTAAAAATGTTTTAAAATAAACGCAGTGCACATGAAGATCTAGAGCGGGTCGGTCAGTGTGTGTGTGTGTGTGTGTGTGTGTGTGTGTGTGTGGATCATTCATTGGATTAAATGTTGTTTATGTAGATCAGGAGCTCTGACATGTTTCAAGAGTTTCCCTGTTTCAACTCATTGCATTTTCCCACACTATTATTATTATTATTATTATTATTAGGTTAAAACCTTTTTAAGTTTGTAAAGGTTTTATGTTTCATACAAATCTGTTCATAATGATTGTGTTTTTAAGGCTGAGATCAAGTTCATAATCATCTTGTATTATAGTTTCTGCAGGATTATACGAGACGCAAAACTAAAGAGTCACACAGTATCAAAACTCTTTAGTTTGTGTTTTAAAAAAGACTCTGCAAATACAGTCAGTTTTAAACCCGATTGTTGGGTCAAATATGGACAAACCCAAACATTGAGTTAAAAAAGTAATTTTAAAAATGAACCGTTTGACCCAAAATTGAGCTAAAACAACGCAGCGTTTGAATAGTGTAGAGTTTGATTGACAGACAGAGTTTGATCAACAAAACAAGTGTCTTTTTATTTTCTGCGCTCGGTTCTTGATCTTTGTGCTTGTGAATGTTGATCATTTATTGATTGTGTTGATTATGAATCAAATCATTAATATGAACTGAGATTCACGTGTTTTGTCTTGTTTCTGAGCTTCTTAACGCTCGAACCGTCGCACGTCTGCATGTTTCAGACTGAAAGAGGGATCTGTGGTTTGAGCTTTGCTTAATTCAGTCGGTTTTATGTATTTCTTTCCACTTCATCTGAAGCTTTATAGTGTGTTTATTGCGTTTAAACGTGTTTAAATAGTTTGCTCGTGCTTTAGTGAATATGAATCCTCTCTGAACGTCTCTGTCAAACAGATTAAAATCACATAAAGCAGAGCTTTTCTCTGACGCTCGAAGTTCAAATCATTAAACCTGAAGGCTTTTCTTTAAAAGAGTTCGTTAAAAATCTCATCCAAACCTTGCTTTTGTGGAGATATTGTAAATAAAGCTTCATAAGATTCATAACAGCAGTGCATATCTATATTTACAGCATAAGAGTTCATTAAACAGTGGATTAAACTGGTTTTGAGAAGTGAATCAACCAATTCAAAAAGATCTGATTCAAAGATTGATTCGTTCATGAATCAGACGAACTGACTCTAAAGTGTCACATGACTTAAATGAGTCATTTGTTGTGATGCTTTATGGGCTTGGGAACAGCACACAACAACACGCTAACCAGAGCACACAGACAGAGCAGACAAATAGAGCAGAACAGACTAGACAGACCGCCCCAGGACAGACAGATAGAATGACAGGCAGACCGACAGATAAACAGACAGCAAACAGACAAGACAGACAAGACAGACAGACAGGCAGACAGACCTGATAGATAGACGGAGAAGACAGAACCAGACTGATGACAGACAGACAGGCAGACTGATATACAACAGAACAGACAGACTGATAGACAGACAGGCAGACAGAACCTGATAGACGGACAGCAGACTGATAGACGATCAGGACATACAGCAGGCAGGAACTGATATAGCAGACAGGACTAGACAGACTATAGACAGACAGGCAGACAGACTGAATAGACGGACAGGCAGACAGACAGACAGACAGACAACAGATAGAAAGACAGCAGAGACAGTACAGATAGACCAGACAGGCAAACAGACAGACAGGACAGTCAAGCAGACAGACAGACAGACAGACATGCAAGACAAGGACTGATAGACGGAGGAGACAGACAGATACTGATAGACAGACAGACAGCAGACTGATATACAGACAGACAGACAGACTGATAATACAGACAGACAGACAGAATGATAGACAGACAGGGCAGACTGATAGACAGAACAGTCATACAGATAGACAGACAGATAGAATGAGACAGGGCAGACAGACAGATTGATAGACAGGCAAACAGACAGATCTGGCGAGACAGAACCAGGCAAGACAGAAACAGGCAGACAACAGACAGGCAGACAGACAGACTGAATTAGAAGAACAAGACAGACAGCAGAAACCGACAGGCAACAAACACACAGCAGACAAGACAGACAGGCAGACAGAGCAGACAGACAGACAGACTGATAAGAATAACAGAACAGGCCAGAACAGACAGACCCAGACAGACTGATAGACAGACAGACCAGGGGCAGACACGAACAGACAGACCGACAACAGACAGGACTGATAGAAACAGACAGACAGGCAGAAAACAACAGACATACAGACTGATAGACAGACAGAACAGACTGATAGACAGACAGACAAGACTGATAGACAGACAGACAGACAAGTGCAACAGACAGGACAGACAGACTGGATGAGACAGACAGACAGACTGATAGACAAGACAGGCAGACAGAAGACATACTGATAAACATACAGACTAGACAGATAGACAGTTAACAGACAGACTGATAAGACAGACAGGCAGACAGACGGACTGAATAGACAGATCAGACAGGACTGATAGTCATACAGACAGACTTATAGACAGAACAGCATGACAGACAGAGAAACAGAAGCAGCAGACAGACAGACAGGCAGACAGACTGATAGAGAACCAGACATAACAAGACAGGCAGACGAGACATGGAGATAGACACAGATTGATGATGATATGATGATGATGATGAGAAACGGGGCCCAGAGTCAGTCTTCATCTAAATTCACCTTGTGCAGGAGTCCTGTTGGCTCAACATATACTCTGAGAGGGAATGAACTTCCCAGACTAATCTCAGTCAGAAACCTTAATAATGATGCTTGCACAAAACAAAAACGCATATATTTTTATAGCTGTATGTTTTCTCTTCTTATTGCAGACAGTAATGGACAAGGCAACAAATGTCCAGGATGTTAATCATTCATTAGAGACTCGATTTTTCTTCCAAAAGTAAAACGACTGGCCCATGAAAACATTAATGTTCATCATGTGTTCCACAATGCCAGAGCTTTTAGAAGGGGAGGGTTCCAGTTAGTGTGTAGCGGCCTCATCACATACTCACAGGGTTGTGCTAAAGCACTGAAGCACAAAACAGCAAGAAACATCCTCAGCGAGTTTTTGTGTGACATCACCTGAACCACCTGCTGGACAAACGCGACACTGACACAGTGAACACCACGTGTCCAGCTGTAGATAATGTGGCCTATCGGACTGTTAATTAAGGAAGCTTGTATTCCCGTCACAGAAAAAAAAACCTAAAAAAAGGCAATTTGGCGAGTTAATATCAGCGCACATAAGTTGACGATAACCAGAACACACGCTATAACCCTGCACGCAACACAAACTAAGAAAACGGCCAGAGGCCACACGCTAAACCAGAGCGACCAACACTTAATACCAAGCAACACGCTAACCAAGCACTAACCAGTAGTCACTAAAAAACCCAGAGCACACGATAACCAGGAGCACTCAACCAGGAGCACACGCTAAGCTTAGAGCACAACGCTAACCAGAAGCACACGCTAGCTAAACCAGGAGCACAACGCTAACCTGCGAACAACTTCACGCTAGACGCAGAACACAACACGCTAACCAGAGAACACGCTAACCAGAGCTAAACCACTACCCAAGTCACACGCTAACCAGCGATAAGACACGCCTAATCAGCGAACACCCGCTAAACCAGTAGCACACATACTAACAAGAGCACAAACACAATAAACGCAGAGCCACGATGCTATCCAGAGTCACACGCTAACCAGCCGCACGAAAGTAACGAGTAACCAGAACTCACTAAACGCAGAGCATATAGCTAACCAGTAGCACACAACACTAACGCATATCACACGCTAACCAGCGCATTATGATACCAGAACAAACAACGCTAACCAGCGAACACGCTAACCAGAGCACACACACTAACCAGAGCAACCACAACACTAACCAAGCACAAGGAGCCGCTAACCAAGCACAAGGGGTACCAGGCTCAAACGATAACCAGAACAACACGCTAACCATGGAGCAAGACACGCTAACCAGAGCCCAGACGCGAACCAGAGCACACACGCTAACCAGCGGCATAGTGATAAACCAGCAACACACGCTAAACCAATCGAACAACGGCCTAACCATAGCACCACACCTAACCCGAGCAACCACGCTAACCACGACACGGACATAACTAACCAGAGCACGAAAACGACACTCTAACCCAGAGCCACAAACACTAAACCAGAGCATATACCTAACCAGAGGCACACACTAACCAGAGCAACAAACTGAACGCTAGACCAGAGCAACTACCAGAGCACTAAACCAGAGCGCACTGCTAACGCAGAAGCACTATACAGAGCACGATTACGCTAACCAAGCAACTAACCCATAGCACTAACAAAAGAGCGCACTCTAACCAGAGCAACTAAACCAGAGCACACGCTAAAACTAGAGCACACGCTAACCAGGAGCACCAAACGCTAAACAGGAGCACGCGCCTAACCAAGCAAACCACGCTATGCTAAACTCAGCACACAGAAACACGAAAATCAGAGCAGCGACAGACAGACAGACAGACAGACTGATAGACCAGACAGGCAAACAAACAGAACGACAGGGCAGACATACCAGAACAGATAGACAGACAGGCAATCAGACAGAACAGACCAGGCAGACATACAAACACAGATAGACAGACAGGCAACAACAGACAGACAGACCAGAACGAGGGCAGACAGACAGACAGATAGACAGACAGGTAAACAGACGATAACAGAACAGATTTAGATGTGTGAGGGTGGGGGGGGGAACAGACAGACAGACAGCAGACTTATTAGACAGACAGACAGACAGACAGACAAGAACATAAAGAACAGACAGGCAAACAGAGACAGGCAGACAGACCGACAGGCAGACTTGATAGACAGACAGACAGACCAGATAGAACCAGACAGGACAGACTTTATAGACATACAGGCAAGAGCTGATAGACAGACAGACAGACTGATAGACCGACAGACAGACTTGATAGACATACATGGGGCGACGAGACAGACTGATAGACAGACAGGCAGACAGAGACAACATGATAGACAGACAGACAGACTGATAGACATACAGACAGACTGATAGAACATACATGCAGACAGACAGACAGACCCCCAGGCAAGAGCAGAACAGACAGGCAGACAGACTGATAGACAAGACAGAACAGACAGGCAGAAGACCAGGAGATAGACAGAGTGATGGATGATATGATGATGATGATGAAAACTGGGGGGCCAGTCCAGTCTTCATCTAATCCCTGACAGGGTCCAGTGCTTCAAGCTCTAACTCTGAGAGGAATGAACTTCCCAGACTAATCACAGTCAGATCCTTTATCATGATGCTTGCCAAACAAAACGCATTCTATGTTGTATAGCTGTATGTTCTCCAATTCTAGCAGACAAGTAAAAGGACATGATGGGCTCAAATGTCCAGGATGTTTATCATTATCAATTAGAGACTTCTTTTTCTATCCAAAAAGTAAACGACCTGGCCAGAAAACACTTAATGTTCATCATTGTGTACTTGTCTACCTATCTAAGAGGGGACCTTGGTGTCGTTACACACTCACCAACAGGGGACCGCCGAGCCAAGTGGGGACATTTTTCAAGTCCCCTGTTGGTCATGCCTTAAAACATGTTAAAATCATCTAAAATACGCTCTGGTGAATTTTTTACATTTTTGACCAAGTGGGGACCTGCAAGTGTGTGTGTGTTTAAGCCCATACTCAGCAGCGCTCCTGTAGGCTGGAGCAGGAACTGCAGTGGCCCATTAACACACGTCGTTCACACTTCTCTATTGTTGGAATGGCTTGCTGTCCCAGAGAGGCTCTGAAACTGTAGAGCTGCTGTTTAACTGCTGCTTAGTTAAAGAACTTACGGTAACTTTATAATAACCACACGCTATGTATCATTAGTTAAGCATTAGTAAACAGTTAATTCATAATTTATAAAGCATTAATAGACATTAATAAGCAGTATATAAATACAGCTATAAAAGCTTTATTCTTGCTTTAAAAGCATATCTATAATGTGTTTAATAATTGTATTTTCATACTTTATTAATGATCAATTTATAATTTTTAAATGAAGTATAACATTATATACAAACCAGTTATTTAGGAGTTGTCAGTGGTTCATAAGATCACTTAGAAAGTGTGAGTAAAATGATTATTAAACTATTTCAAATGTACATTCATACATTATACCGACATTTTGTAATAGGTACTTAGTGTGTTAATAAATGCTTTATTAACATGTATTTCTACTGTAATTCAGGTAGTTATAAAGCATTTGGTAGTGGTGAGTATAAGTATTTTATAAAGTGAGGACTAGTTATGCCTTGTAAAGCTTTTATAAAGGAGATTTAAAGGTTCAGTTATATATTTCTATGTTCTGTATCACAGTGTTGTGTTTGTTTCATTTTTCTGTTTAGAAGATAACTGAGTCTTTAAATCTCCTTTATAAATGCTTTATATTTTGTGATGAGCTCACAAAAATAGTTAACTGACCACTACTAAATGCTTTATAACTACCTGAATTTACTGCATTTACTTACACTTAAGTGATCTTATGAATCACTGACAAATCACAAATAACTTGTTTGTAAATAATGCTATACTTCATTTAGAAATTATAAATTGATCATTAATAGAGTATGAAAATACAATTATTAAACAAAATATAGATATGCTTCTAAATAAAGAATAAAGCATTTATACAAGAACAAAGCATGTATAGCTGTATTTATAAACTGCTCATTAATGCATATTAATGCTTTACAAATTATGAAGTAACTCTTTACTAATGCTTAACTAATTATTAATAGTGTGCAGTTATTATAAAGTGTTACCGAACTTTCAAGTATTTTCAAACATGCCCAAACATACATATATATGTAATTATATAATGTTCACACAGGCATCAGAGATCACAATATGCATAGATAAACATAAACAACTAAAAAAAGAATGACCAAACCATCAGTTATCAATAATGTACAAATTTGAATTGCTTGAGGAAAGACCATTTAAATCTACAACGGGGTAAAAAATACCGACGGCAACAGTTCAAAAGCAGAGGCGAGAAGATGCCTCTTATCATTCATATTAATATTATTTTTCTTATTTAACTCTTTTTCTTCATAGATACTTTCTATTCTTAGTTATGCAGTCCCTAACACTTTATTTGCAATTATTATGTGCCATTGTACACACACACATGCATGTAATATATATGAACAGAGCAGTGTCGCTCTACACTGGCCAAGAGGGGACCTGACCTCCATCTCTGACCGATCTCTAACCATCCAAGTGGGGACTCTCATAGCCTGCAATGAAACTGTGTGTGTGTGTGTAAACAATGAAGTCTGTCATCATTATGTAACACATATAAACATTATTTATATATATATATATATATATATATATATATATATATATATATATATATAATGTGTGTGTGTGTTTGAGTGTGTGTGTGTATTTTCACACTGGCATCAGAGATCACAATATGCATAGATAAACATATACAATATACAATTAAAAAAGAATGACCAAACCATCAGTTATCAAAAATGTAAAAAAAAAATTTCAGGAAAGACAATTTGAATCTGTATTTCAACGGGGTAAAAAATATCGGTGGCAACAGTTCAAAAGCAGAGGCCTTAAGATATTCATATCAATCATAATATTATTTCTCTTATTTAACGCTCTCTCTTCATAGATACTTTCTATTCTTGGTTATGCAGTCCCTAACAATTTATGTGCCATTGTACACACACACACATTTCTATATTACTAACAGAGCACTGTCGCTCTACACTGGCCAAGTGGGGACCTGAACGATGTTTACCTATCGAACAGGGGACTCCCATAGCCTACAATGGAACTGTGTGTGTGTGTGTGTGAACAGTGAAGTCTGTCTTCATTATGTAACTTTTATATATATATATAATATATATATATAATGTTTATATATTATATATGTAATATGTAATTATATAATGTTTACACAGGCATCAGACACACACAAACACACACATTTCTATATTACTAACAGAGCACTGTCGCTCTACACTGGCCAAGTGGGGACCTGAACGATGTTTACCTATCGAACAGGGGACTCCCATAGCCTATAATGGAACTGTGTGTGTGTGTGTGTGAACAGTGAAGTCTGTCTTCATTATGTAACTTTTATATATATATAATATATATATAATGTTTATATATTATATATGTAATATGTAATTATATAATGTTTACACAGGCATCAGACACACACAAACACACACATTTCTATATTACTAACAGAGCACTGTCGCTCTACACTGGCCAAGTGGGGACCTGAACGATGTTTACCTATAAAACAGGGGACTCCCATAGCCTACAATGGAACTGTGTAACTTGTGTGTATATATATATATATATATATATATATATATATATATATATATATATATATATATATATATATATATATATATACACGTATATATATATGTATATGTATATGTGTGTGTGTGTGTGTTCATACAGGCATCAGAGATCACAATATGCATAGATAAACATATACAATATACAATTAAAAAAGAATGACCAAACCATCAGTTATCAAAAATTAAAAAAAATTTAATTTTTTGAGGAAAGACCATTTGAATCTGTTTTTTAACGGGGTAAAAAATACCGATGGCAACAGTTCAAAAGCAGAGGCTCTTATCATTCATATTATTATTTTTCTTCTTTAACGGTTTCTCTTCATAGATACTTTCTATGCTTGGTTATGCAGTCCGTTTAGGGCTCATGGGATAAATCAAACAGAAATAGCTCTTTAAGGTAACAATTTCAGGTCACTACTTTATACAGTCAATAATGATTATATTAATCAAAATGAACTTCGCGTCCCCAGTTGGATGGTAAAGAGCGACACCAGTTCTTCTGCTTTGTACATTTCTTGCCATCACAAAAACACGGTAAAGATTTTGGAGGTCAATCTCAAAATGTTATGTTGACTTGCTGCACTGAACAATTTTACTTCATTCAGTTGAAATATATGAAGTAGGGATGTTCATTTAACATTTTGTTTTCTGACTGACAGCTGATGCTTGTTAACCAGTCATCAGCAGTTAACTGACATTATTTTAAGGTTAGATTAGAATGAAATGTAATTAGAAAAGATAAGTGTCTGTGACCCATTCAAATACCTCAAAAATGTAGATTTACATGTGCAAATAGCAGCATAAACAACAGAACATGAGGATTCACACACACCGTCACATCGAGCACCCGCAGTGCTTCTGTGAACACAGTAAACCAGAATAAAAGTGTATATATAACTGTATATATATATATATTAGTGCTGTCAGTTTAACGCGTTATTAACGGCGTTAACGCAAACACATTTTAACGGCGTCAATTTTTTTAGCGCGAGATTAACGCTCTTTTTGGCCTAGCAAACATTGTAGTTTTTTCACATGCTGTTGCAACAACTGGTAACGTTAGAAAAACTACAACATCACACCGGATAGCTAGACCGGAAACAAAACAAAAAGCGGGACTAGATTTGATGGCCGAGTGCGAGCGCGGGCGGTAATGCACTCACTCTGTGTGTGCGGGTACGGGAGAATAAAACGATTCGGGACTCCCACAAACTAGAAAAATCTATGAATAAAACATAAAAACTAATACAATTTTATTCTTATGTTGCAGAAAAGCAACAAGAACAACTAAAAAAAAATAGAAACGAATTACAGGCCAGAGTTACTTTTTATAACATGTTTGCAGCGTTGAGCGATGTAGCCAATCACAGACATGTGTTGATTTCTTAAACGCAATGGCCAATCAGATGCATTTAAAATAGACTCCCCTCACTGCTCAAAACTGACTTTTTGTTCAGTGCTGAATTCTGGATATTCGCAAATCCTCTAATTAAAACAAACAAAGTGTATATATTCTGAAAGATTCATTGTGCAGTCAGCTTCATTGATAATAACAGAGATGTGTGAGATTGCGATGAACTGATGTCAGCTTTTTAGGAATTTTTAAAGGATTGCACTTTGTGCGCATTCAGTCATCCCAAACCATGCACTCAGTAGCCTGCTTGCTTTTATATTATAACAGTGGTTTGTGTTTTAATGCTTTAATAACAAATAATTGATCAGGAGCATTTATGCTGATGTGTATGGTGGCGACACGTAGGCGAAGTAGCCTACAAATAAAGTCTATTTGCGGGCGGGAGCGGGACAGAAATGTTGCGGGCGGGAGAAAGTAACATAGAAAGTAGTTGAGAACGTCAGTTACAACGACCCACGTATTAAAAAGAAATGGACGGTTTTAAATCGGGCTCGGGACGGGCTCATAATTACAGTAAATGTGTCGGGCCGGGCTCGGACACAATGCGCACGGGCTCGGGTCGGGCTTGATTTTTTGGGCCCGATCTAAGCTCTACAATGGATGACTTCAGACAGAAGCACATGGATACCACAGCTAAGAACAAACTTATTGCTGATCCACTTTTCCTTGTTCATAAGAGCATTCAAATTAGAAAAAATGATGGGACAAATAGAAATCAAGGGACATTTAGAATAGATAAAAATGTGCGATTAATCGCGAGTTAACTATGGCATTAATGCGAATAAATATTTGAATCGTTTGACAGCACTAATATATATATATTTACACAACATTATTTTCAACTGAAAATTGTAAGCTTTTCATGTGTTTTGGCCGCTCATTTACACGAAAATGCCATTTTGGAGGCCTGACAATGCAAACTTTCCAACCCGGTCACACTAAATGCGTCTCTGCTTAGAAATCTTGGCTTGCTCAAAACTTTTTGTCTTTAAATGAAGTCAAAACTGAGGTGATAGTTTTCGGCCCCACTGATAATTTTAATACCACCAGCATCGATTTGAGGAGCTTCTCTGCATTAAGATCTACGCATGACAAACAAATATCTTCGGTAATTGGATCTAGTTTCTATCAACTCCGTCTTTTGTATCAAATTAAACACTTCCTATCTGACAAAACTCTAGAGATGTCTGTTCATGCTTTTATTACTTCCCGTTTAGACTACTGCAACTCATTGTATTGCGGTATTTCCAAGTCACAAATCGCTCGCCTTCAACTGGTCCAAAATGCTGCAGCAAGATTTATTCGCAAAAGTCCTAAATATGATCACATGATGATAATGATACATTTTATTTATATTGCACTTTTCTCCAACCCAAAACGATACAAAAACAATATACAGTACCAATATATATATATATATATATATATATATATATATATATATATATATATATATAAAGAGATTAAAAATTGTAACATTACAAAATTTAATGACAGTACATTTCAAATACCTAAAAATGGTACATTAAGTGGTTTTGTTCAAGTCAAAATAGTACTTAACATTAATGAACCAACCTACATACAATAAAACTATATTTTTGGGGGGTTAAATCAAGCAGAAATATCACTTCAAGGTAACAATTGCAGGTCACGACACAAGTTAAACTGTACATGATCTAGACTCTAGATAAATGAAATGCAATCGCAGCAGTAAGTCAGGGGAATACTTATATTTATTTCTTTGGTTTCAATTTTGAAAATGTTGCAGTTCTTTTTAAAAAGGTATACATTTTGACATAATTATAAAATGATATAACATGATTTGATCCTGTATATTACCAGAAATTACACATTTTTCACTTCAGCAACAAAGTGGAGACCCTCTTTTCTGTAATGAAAGACCAATCTTATGGGTTGTGGTCTCTCAGACATTGGCCAATATCAGTAAAAAAAAAAAAAACATTGTTTCCCTTAGGGCTTAAATGAACCAGATTTTTTTTACATCCTTACACTTTTAGACAGGTGATGCTTGCAACCCGACCATAATCCATTAGCCGACAAGATTAGAATGTTATATTCTAATTAAATTAGAATGTATGTATTTCTCAATACTTATCACTGTTTTAAAAGCTCTTCACTCCGTTGTCTTAACCAACTTTCAGCTTCACTGCAGTAAATTTCACATTCAAAACGCATTAAAACTACCAAAACACATCATTCATGTCTCGAAATAAGTCATTCTTTCAGAACACTAGTAAAGGTTTCACCCAACAAACAAAATTAAAAATCAAAATCAAAAAACACAAACAACAGGCAGTAATATGCACTATTTTCTGCTGTTCAGAATTCAAGGCAGTTTATTTTACATGGTTCATGTTTACATTAATGTACACAATTATTTCCTTTTGTATAGATGGCGATGAAAATGAAAGACTAAGACTAGTGTAGGTGTTTAGTTACATCTTAATTTTTCTGATAGGTTTTTTTTAGATTCAGAATATATTTCAATGTGGTATACGGTATAAAAATATTGCAAATTTCAGTCTTATTCATTTTTGTTTGAGTTGAAATGTTTTTAACTTAAATATAACAGTCTTGGAAATAATATGTAAGCATGTGCAAATTGGCCTGTACAGTAAATCAAGTTCTGCTGGTCTTTGTGTTTAAGTGAGAAATGAATTCATGTAAATTGAAAGATCTCAGTTTAGGCGGACACTGATCTTGTGATCACTGTGTGAAGAGTTTCATGGTATTAATTAATCTTGAGAAGGTATTAATCTCTCAGTTTAAACACAAATGTGTACTGTAATGTTAACATTGACCATGTAACATAAAATGCTGTGAATTCGGAACAACAGAAAACAGCAGAAATATTTTATAATGCTCCAGTTATTTGTGTTTTTTGTATTTTATGAGTGAAAAGTGTGTTTGTTGGGTGAGCTTTACTAGTGTTCTGGAAGAACTGTATTAGCAGCTGTAAATGGATATTCTGACATAGGTAGTTTCATGTGTATGTAGACTCTTGTGTGTGGATTGAGTCGCTGCACATCCCCCCACACGCAATTTACATCTCAATACTTGAAGGTGTGTGTGTGTGTGTCATGGAGAAACCGGCCTAAAGATCTCACAACTCTAACAATACAGTTACCAATGTCCAAGAATCTGTGGAACTTCTCAAATAAACTACAATAAACTAGAGAAAACGCTGGGATTTACTCTGACAAATTAAATTACAGGTTTTTACAGTCGCTAGGACGCATTTCTCAATATTTAGGTACATTTTCAAAACTCTTCACTCAGTTCTTCATTTCACATTCAAAATGCACTGACACTTCCTTCATGTCTCAAATCCCAACTCAATCTTCCAGAACACTAGTAAAGGTTTCACCCAACAAACACACTTTGTCACTCATAAAACAGAAAAAACACAAACAACAGGAGCATTACACAATATTTTCTTTTGCAAATTGCTTTTACAAAACAAGAATGGCACTACTCTACTGTTTTTAATTCACTGCAGTTTAATATTAGATTTTAGAATCAGAATATTTATTTCAATATGATATTACTGTGGAAATGTTGCAAATCTCGGTCTTATCATTTTTTGTTGTTAGGTTTTGAAAATAAGTTTAACAGTTTTAAAAAGAGTATGTAAACGTGCAAATTATCCTGTATAGCACATTAAATTCTCTTTTTTTATAAACTCTCTTCACACAGTGATCACACCATCCGTCTATACGAGCTAAACTGTGGATCAGTGCTTTGAACAATGTCATCGGATGGATTTTGTTCCATTTACATGAATTATTTTCTCTCTTAAACACAAACACTTACAGAATTTTATGTTCTATACAGGATAATTTGCACGTTTACATACTCTTTTTAAAACTGTTAAACTTATTTTCAAAACCTAACAACTAAAAATGATAAGACTCTAATATTAAACTAATTTAATTTAATATTAAATCTAATTTAATATTAAACTAATATTAAAAATCTAATATTAAACTGCAGTGAATTAAAAACAGTAGAGTAGTGCCATTCTTGTTTTGTAAAAGCAATTTGCAAAAGAAAATATTGTGTAATGCTCCTGTTGTTTGTGTTTTTTCTGTTTTATGAGTGACAAAGTGTGTTTGTTGGGTGAAACCTTTACTAGTGTTCTGGAAGATTGAGTTGGGATTTGAGACATGAAGGAAGTGTCAGTGCATTTTGAATGTGAAATGAAGAACTGAGTGAAGAGTTTTGAAAATGTACCTAAATATTGAGAAATGCGTCCTAGCGACTGTAAAAACCTGTTATTTAATTTGTCAGAGTAAATCCCAGCGTTTTCTCTAGTTTATTGTAGTTTATTTGAGAAGTTCCACAGATTCTTGGACATTGGTAACTGTATTGTTAGAGTTGTGAGATCTTTAGGCCGGTTTCTCCATGACACACACACACACACCTTCAAGTATTGAGATGTAAATTGCGTGTGGGGGGATGTGCAGCGACTCAATCCACACACAAGAGTCTACATACACATGAAACTACCTATGTCAGAATATCCATTTACAGCTGCTAATACAGTTCTTCCAGAACACTAGTAAAGCTCACCCAACAAACACACTTTTCACTCATAAAATACAAAAAACACAAATAACTGGAGCATTATAAAATATTTCTGCTGTTTTCTGTTGTTCCGAATTCACAGCATTTTATGTTACATGGTCAATGTTAACATTACAGTACACATTTGTGTTTAAACTGAAAGATTAATACCTTCTCAAGATTAATTAATACCATTCATAGAAACTCTTCACACAGTGATCACAAGATCAGTCTCCGGCTAAACTGAGATCTTTCAATTTACATGAATTCATTTCTCACTTAAACACAAAGACCAGCAGAACTTGATTTACTGTACAGGCCAATTTGCACATGCTTACATATTATTTCCAAAACTGTTATATTTAAGTTAAAAACATTTCAACTCAAACAAAAATGAATAAGACTGAAATTTGCAATATTTTTATACCGTATACCACATTGAAATATATTCTGAATCTAAAAAAAACCTATCAGAAAAATTAAGATGTAACTAAACACCTACACTAGTCTTAGTCTTTCATTTTCATCGCCATCTATACAAAAGGAAATAATTGTGTACATTAATGTAAACATGAACCATGTAAAATAAACTGCCTTGAATTCTGAACAGCAGAAAATAGTGCATATTACTGCCTGTTGTTTGTGTTTTTTGATTTGTATTTTGTTTGTTGGGTGAAACCTTTACTAGTGTTCTGAAAGAATGACTTATTTCGAGACATGAATGATGTGTTTTGGTAGTTTTAATGCGTTTTGAATGTGAAATTTACTGCAGTGAAGCTGAAAGTTGGTTAAGACAACGGAGTGAAGAGCTTTTAAAACAGTGATAAGTATTGAGAAATACATACATTCTAATTTAATTAGAATATAACATTCTAATCTTGTCGGCTAATGGATTATGGTCGGGTTGCAAGCATCACCTGTCTAAAAGTGTAAGGATGTAAAAAAAAAAATCTGGTTCATTTAAGCCCTAAGGGAAACAATGTTTTTTTTTTTTTTTACTGATATTGGCCAATGTCTGAGAGACCACAACCCATAAGATTGGTCTTTCATTACAGAAAAGAGGGTCTCCACTTTGTTGCTGAAGTGAAAAATGTGTAATTTCTGGTAATATACAGGATCAAATCATGTTATATCATTTTATAATTATGTCAAAATGTATACCTTTTTAAAAAGAACTGCAACATGTTCAAAATTGAAACCAAAGAAATAAATATAAGCATTCCCCTGACTTACTGCTGCGATTGCATTTCATTTATCTAGAGTCTAGATCATGTACAGTTTAACTTGTGTAGTGACCTGCAATTGTGACATTGAAGTGATATTTCTGCTTGATTTAACCCCCCAAAAATATAGTTTTATTGTATGTAGGTTGGCTCATTAATGTTAAGTAATATTTTGACTTGAACAAAACCACTTAATGTACCATTTTTAGGTATTTGAAATGTACTGTCATTAAATTTTGTAATGTTACAATTTTTAATCTCTTTATATATATATATATATATTGGTACTGTATATTGTTTTTGTAACGTTTTGGGTTGGAGAAAAGCGCAATATAAATAAAATGTATCATTATCATCATGTGATCATATTTAGGACTTTTGCGAATAAATCTTGCTGCAGCATTTTGGACCAGTTGAAGGCGAGCGATTTGTGACTTGGAAATACCGCAACACAATGAGTTGCAGTAGTCTAAACGGGAAGCAATAAAAGCATGAACACATCTCTAGAGTTTTGTCAGATAGGAAGTGTTTAATTTGATACAAAAGACGGAGTTGATAGAAACTAGATCCAATTACCGAAGATATTTGTTTGTCATGCGTAGATCTTAATGCAGAGAAGCTCCTCAAATCGATGCTGGTGGTATTAAAATTATCAGTGGGGCCGAAAACTATCACCTCAGTTTTGACTTCATTTAAAGACAAAAAGTTTTGAGCAAGCCAAGATTTCTAAGCAGAGACGCATTTAGTGTGACCGGGTTGGAAAGTTTGCATTGTCAGGCCTCCAAAATGGCATTTTCGTGTAAATGAGCGGCCAAAACACATGAAAAGCTTGCAATTTTCAGTTGAAAATAATGTTGGGTAAATATATATATATATTAGTGCTGTCAAACAATTCAAATATTTAATCGCGATTAATCGCATTAATGCCATAGTTAACTCGCGATTAATCGCACATTTTTATCTATTCTAAATGTCCCTTGATTTCTATTTGTCCCATCATTTTTTCTAATTTGAATGCTCTTATCAACAAGGAAAAGTGGATCAGCACTAAGTTAGTTCTTAGCTGTGGTATCCATGTGCTTCTGTCTGAAGTCATCCATTGTAGAGCTTAGATCGGGCCCAAAAAATCAAGCCGACCCGAGCCCGTGCGCATTGTGTCCGAGCCCGGCCCGACACATTTACTGTAATTATGAGCCCGTCCCGAGCCCGATTTAAAACCGTCCATTTCTTTTTAATACGTGGGGCGTTATAACTGACGTTCTCAACTACTTTCTATGTTACTTTCTCCCGCCCGCAACATTTCTGTCCCGCTCCCGCCCGCAAATAGACTTTATTTGTAGGCTACTTCGCCTACGTGTCGCCACCATACACATCAGCATAAATGCTCCTGATCAATTATTTGTTATTAAAGCATTAACACACAAACCACTGTTATAATATAAAAGCAAGCAGGCTACTGAGTGCATGGTTTGGGATGACTGAATGCGCACAAAGTGCAATCCTTTAAAAATTCCTAAAAAGCTGACATCAGTTCATCGCAATCTCACACATCTCTGTTATTATCAATGAAGCTGACTGCACAATGAATCTTTCAGAATATATACACTTTGTTTGTTTTAATTAGAGGATTTGCCAATATCCAGAATTCAGCACTGAACAAAAAGTCAGTTTTGAGCAGTGAGGGGAGTCTATTTTAAATGCTTCTGATTGGCCATTGCGTTTAAGAAATCAGCACATGTCTGTGATTGGCTACATCGCTCAACGCTGCAAACATGTTATAAAAAGTAACTCTGGCCTGTAAATCGTTTCTATTTTGTTTTAGTTGTTCTTGTTGCTTTTCTGCAACATAAGAATAAAATTGTATTAGTTTTTATGTTTTATTCATAGATTTTTCTAGTTTGTGGGAGTCCCGAATCGTTTTATTCTCCCGTACCCGCACACACAGAGTGAGTGCATTACCGCCCGCGCTCGCACTCGGCCATCAAATCTAGTCCCGCTTTTTGTTTTGTTTCCGGTCTAGCTATCCGGTGTGATGTTGTAGTTTTTCTAACGTTACCAGTTGTTGCAACAGCATGTGAAAAAACTACAATGTTTGCTAGGCCAAAAAGAGCGTTAATCTCGCGCTAAAAAAATTGACGCCGTTAAAATGTGTTTGCGGTAACGCCGTTAATAACGCGTTAAACTGACAGCACTAATATATATATATATACAGTTATATATACACTTTTATTCTGGTTTACTGTGTTCACAGAAGCACTGCGGGTGCTCGATGTGACGGTGTGTGTGAATCCTCATGTTCTGTTGTTTATGCTGCTATTTGCACATGTAAATCTACATTTTTGAGGTATTTGAATGGGTCACAGACACTTATCTTTTCTAATTACATTTAATTCTAATCTAACCTTAAAATAATGTCAGTTAACTGCTGATGACTGGTTAACAAGCATCAGCTGTCAGTCAGAAAACAAAATGTTAAATGAACATCCCTACTTCATATATTTCAACTGAATGAAGTAAAATTGTTCAGTGCAGCAAGTCAACATAACATTTTGAGATTGACCTCCAAAATCTTTACCGTGTTTTTGTGATGGCAAGAAATGTACAAAGCAGAAGAACTGGTGTCGTTCTTTACCATCCAACTGGGGACGCGAAGTTCATTTTGATTAATATAATCATTATTGACTGTATAAAGTAGTGACCTGAAATTGTTACCTTAAAGAGCTATTTCTGTTTGATTTATCCCATGAACCCTAAACGGACTGCATAACCAAGCATAGAAAGTATCTATGAAGAGAAACCGTTAAAGAAGAAAAATAATAATATGAATGATAAGAGCCTCTGCTTTTGAACTGTTGCCATCGGTATTTTTTACCCCGTTAAAAAACAGATTCAAATGGTCTTTCCTCAAAAAATTCTAATTTTTTAAATTTTTGATAACTGATGGTTTGGTCATTCTTTTTTAATTGTATATTGTATATGTTTATCTATGCATATTGTGATCTCTGATGCCTGTATGAACACACACACTCACACACAAATATACATATACATATACATATATACATATATATATATATATATATACACACACAAGTTACACAGTTCCATTGTAGGCTATGGGAGTCCCCTGTTTTATAGGTAAACATCGTTCAGGTCCCCACTTGGCCAGTGTAGAGCGACAGTGCTCTGTTAGTAATATAGAAATGTGTGTGTTTGTGTGTGTCTGATGCCTGTGTAAACATTATATAATTACATATTACATATATAATATATAAACATTATATATATATATTATATATATATATAAAAGTTACATAATGAAGACAGACTTCACTGTTCACACACACACACACAGTTCCATTGTAGGCTATGGGAGTCCCCTGTTCGATAGGTAAACATCGTTCAGGTCCCCACTTGGCCAGTGTAGAGCGACAGTGCTCTGTTAGTAATATAGAAATTTATGTGTGTGTGTACAATGGCACATAACAATGGCAAAAAAATTGTTAGGGACTGCATAACCAAGAATAGAAAGTATCTATGAAGAGAGAGCATTAAATAAGAGAAATAATATTATGAATGATAAGAAGCATCTTCTCGCCTCTGCTTTTGAACTGCTGCCGTCTGTATTTTTTACCCCGTTGAATGAAAAACAGATTCAAATGGTCTTTCCTCAAAAATTGCAATTTTTTTAATTTTTGATAACTGATGGTTTGGTCATTCTTTTTTAATTATATATTGAATATGTTTATCTGTGCATATTGTGATCTCTGATGCCTGTATGAACACATACAGGCATATATATATGTATGTTCACACAGTCATCAGAGATTACAATATGCATATCACAATATGCAATATTACACAATGAAGACAGAGTTCACTGTTCACACACACACGGTTCCATTGTAGGCTATGAAAGTCCCCACTTGGCCAGTGTAGAGCGACAGTGCTCTTTTAGTAATATAGAAATGTGTGTGTTTGTGTGTGTCTGATGCCTGTGTAAACATTATATAATTACAGATTACATATCTAATATATAAACATTATATATATATATATAAAAGTTACATAATGAAGAAAGACTTCACTCTTCACACACACACACACACACACACACAGTTTCATTGCAGTCTATGGGAGTCCCCTGTTGGTAAGGTAGACATCGTTCAGGTCCCCACTTGGCATGTTTTTTTAAAAATAAAAAAATGCATATTTAAAGTTATATTATGAAAAAAGACCTTAAAAGAAAATGTTGTATGTCATTTTTGTTTCTTCAAAATGACTAGAAACACTAGTCCCCTCTTGGCCAGTGTAGAGCGATAGTCCCCTGTTAGTAATATAGACGTGTATGTGTGTGTGTGTGTGTGTGTGTGTGTGTGGTCGCTGCTCACCGGCACTCGGATCAGGCCACTCAGCTCCTCACACACACTGGAAACCCCGGAGCAGAAGCACGGACTGCAGCCGGAAGGGTTCTGCGCCATCAGACCGAACGTCCCGCTCTTGCACTCGCCGCAGCCTCTGCCGCCCACGTTCTCCTGGACACAGAGTTATTATTAAAGAGGCTGTTCTCCATCTTCATCTCTTCAGTGTGTGTGTTGCTGTGTGGTCATGAAGAAGCTGCAGTTCTTCTCTATATCAGAGTCAGTGTTTCTGAACTCCTGAAACGCCTCCGGGAACGCGTCACAATATTCCTCATTATAATAATTCATACGCAGAATAAAGGGGCGGGGCCTGGTTGAGTTAGTTAGTAGTGTGTTAAACTGGCGGTTATGGTAAGGGGCGGGACATTTCCCAAACACACTCAAAGCGCTCGACCAATCACAACACACTGCTCCAGCCGACCAATCAGAGCACAGTGTGCTTTCAGGAGGAGGGGCTCCATAGAGACAGAAAGTGAACAGAGCGTTACTGACAGACTGGGAAGAGAGGAGCCGCAATGGAGGATATGAGTTTTTCTTTTTACAATATAGATTGTTCCGAGCAGCTTTACAGAGATTACAGGAAAATAATGAAACAAAGTTTGTTTCCAGAAGAAAATATCATCACAGTCCAGCTTAAGTAAGTTCAGTGATGCTTCATTATTGTTGTAAAAAAGTGATTAATTTAGTTCATTTATATATATATAGCCGCTCTGGAGAAAAGTGTGATGTCATCGTCAGCTCAGCTCAGACTCATATAATGCAGTAGATCAATAATATTGTTAATTGCATTTAAAACATGTTAAAACATCTAACAGTGAACGGAAACGCTGCTATCGTCACCTTGCAGGCGCACTGTCCGTGATCCTCACACCCACACACTCCCAGTGTGCCGTTGCAGAACTCCTCGCGCGTGCCGTCCGGGTCGCAGTTGCACGCGGTGCATTCTGGGAAGTTTTTGTAGCCCAAAGCGCAGCGGTCACACTTGAGCCCGGAGAAGTGTGTGTTGCAGCGACACTGAGCCGACAGCAGATCACACTGAGACGAGCTCGAGCCGATAGGACTGCAGTCACACGCCTGCAAACACACACACGCACACACACACACACGCACCCACGCACGCACGCACACACACACACGCGCGCACACACACACACACACACACACACAGTTATTGTGCTGATACCGTAGTAAACATGCTTATTCATCACAATACCGCGGTGTTGTCCCCAGTTGGTGAGTGATGCGACGCACCTTACAGCCGGACACGCCGTCGTGACCCCAGTGACCTTCCTCACACTCTTCACACTTCGGCCCGAGTGTGTGTGGAGGGCAGATACACTCGCCCGTCTCTGCGTTGCAGTTCCCGTGTGTGTGTTCGCAGTCACACGCTAGAGACACAAAACAGGTGAGATTACAAGAGCCCATCACACTACAAAATACACACTCACTCACTCACACTCGCTCACTCACACACACGTACACACACACGCACATGCACGCGCACACACACACACACACACACACACACACACACTCACTCCCTCACTCACACACACACGCACACACACACATACACACACACTCCCTCACACACACACACACACACACACACACACACACACACACACACACACACACACACACACGCACACGCACACATACACACACACACTGTCACAGTGTCTGGTTTATGTTTCCCTGGGTGTCCACTAGTGGTCCTCTTCCCCACGGTGTCTTTTACATCGGAACTACATTCCCCACAATCCTTGTCTGCACTCATCACTGTTCATTGCACCCAGCTGTTCCCCATCATGATTGTTTGTTCTGTGTGTGTAAATACCCTGTCTGTTTAGTGTTTGTTACGGAGTCCTTGTTTTTCATCACCCCACTTCGGAGTACTGCCTTCTTGTTTTGTTCCTGTTCATGTTGGATTGCCTTTTGGATTTTGACCCTTGCTTTGGACTGGTTTCCGATTTTGGATTATCCCTAATAAATTCTTACTGCAATTGGATCTCCCTGTTTCCTGTGTGTGGATCGTGACAGAAGGACTCTGTCATGACTAGATGCAGCGGTAAGAATTTTCGTGGCTCTTCCCCAGCCATCCAGAAGGGGCATTATAAGACCGAAGAGGTGCCTCCGCGGATTAACATTTTTCAATGTTTTGCACTATGGGCCCGTCAAATGGTCCTTCCTCGACCCTGGGCTGGCGATGTCCAACCCAGAGTTCCATCCACCGCTGGTTCCGTCCAGCCCAGAGCCCTCACCGCTGGCCCCGTCCAGCCCAGCGCCCTCTCGCTCTCATGGACGGAGGAGGAGGAAGAGACACAGTCCATCTGCCGATCTAGAGACCGCTCATGCTCCGTTTGCCCAGTCAGAGACTGTTCACGTTCCGTCTGCCAAGTCACAGACTATTCAGGTCACATCTGCCCAGACAGAGACGGCTTACGCCATGTCTGCCCAGTCGGAGACAGATCGGGAGATGCCCATTCTCGTGGCCGCCCGAGAGCCGGAGCCAGTGTCCGCTGTTCCTGAGCCGGAGCCAGTGTCCGCTGTTCCTGAGCCGGAGCCAGTGTCCGCTGTTCCTGAGCCGGAGTCAGTGTCCGCTGTTCCTGAGCCGGAGCCAGTGTCCGCTGTTCCTGAGCCGGAGCCAGTGTCCGCTGTTCCTGAGCCGGAGCCAGTGTCCGCTGTTCCTGAGCCGGAGCCAGTGTCCGCTGTTCCTGAGCCGGAGCCAGTGTCCGTCACCGCCCTGGCCGCCCGAGGGGTCCTCACCGCCCTGGCCGCCCGAGGGGTCCTCACCGCCCTGGCCGCCCGAGGGGTCCTCACCGCCCTGGCCGCCCGAGGGGTCCTCACCGCCCTGGCCGCCCGAGGGGTCCTCACCGCCCTGGCCGCCCGATGGGTCGTCTGCTTCGCCCTGGCCGCCCGAGGGGTCCTCACCGCCCTGGCCGCCCGATGGGTCGTCTGCTTCGCCCTGGCCGCCCGATGGGTCGCCTGCTTCGCCCTGGCCGCCCGATGGGTCGCCTGCTTCGCCCTGGCCGCCCGATGGGTCGCCTGCTTCGCCCTGGCCGCCCGAGGGGTCCTCACCGCCCTGGCCGCCCGATGGGTCGCCTGCTTCGCCCTGGCCGCCCGAGGGGTCGCCTGCTTCGCCCTGGCCGCCCGAGGGGTCGCCTGCTTCGCCCTGGCCGCCCGAGGGGTCGCCTGCTTCGCCCTGGCCGCCCGAGGGGTCGCCTGCTTCGCCCTGGCCGCCCGAGGGGTCGCCTGCTTCGCCCTGGCCGCCCGAGGGGTCGCCTGCTTCGCCCTGGCCGCCCGATGGGTCGTCTGCTTCGCCCTGGCCGCCCGATGGGTCGTCTGCTTCGCCCTGGCCGCCCGATGGGTCGTCTGCTTCGCCCTGGCCGGCCGATGGGTCGTCTGCTTCGCCCTGGCCGCCCGATGGGTCGTCTGCTTCGCCCTGGCCGCCCGAGGGGTCCTCGCCGCCCTGGCCGCCCGAGGGGTCGCCTGCTTCGCCCTGGCCGCCCGATTGTTCCCCTGCATGGAAATGGCCCACCATCCCTCCCCCTGATCCTCCGCCATTCCACCTCCCTCCTGAACTCTTGTGTTCTGTGTTAGTTGTCTTGGAGCGTCTGGTAGCCGCTCCGTAGAGGGGGGGTTATGTCACAGTGTCTGGTTTGTTTCCCTGGGTGTCCACTAGTGGTCCTCTTCCCCGCGGTGTCTTTTACATCGGAACTACATTCCCCACAATCCTTGTCTGCACTCATCACTGTTCATTGCACCCAGCTGTTCCCCATCATGATTGTTTGTTCTGTGTGTATAAATACCCTGTCTGTTTAGTGTTTGTTTTACGGAGTCCTTGTTTTTCATCACCCCACTTCAGAGTACTGCCTTCTTGTTTTGTTCCTGTTCATGTTGGATTGCCTTTTGGATTTTGACCCTTGCTTTGGACTGGTTTCCGATTTTGGATTATCCCTAATAAATTCTTACTGCAATTGGATCTCCCTATTTCTCGTGTGTGGATCGTGACACACACACGCACACGCACGCACACACACACACTCCCTCACTCACACACACACACACGCACAGACACACACACTCCCACTCACACACACACATAAATCAACGACAATAATATCCGTTCTTACGTGTGCATCCGTTCTCTCTAAAGTTGAAATATCCGCGCTGACATCGATCACATTTGTCACCTGTCACTCCAGTGATGCATTGGCACCGCCCCTCCTCGTCACATGACCCAGACACAGAGCCTGATTGGTTACATTCACACAGTCTGCAGCCATCGCCACTGTTAATACCATGATAACCAGCCTGAAACACACACACACACACACACACACACGTTATATGAACAGCTACCAACCATCACACTGGAAAAATGCTTTTCTTACTTAGTATTTTTGTCCTTTCCAGTCCAAATATCAAATAATTCTTAAATTGAGATGCATTTACTAGAAGAGTGAAATGCCATAAGATATTATGTCTTGTTTTCCACAGGAATTAATCAAAATGAAGTGAGTTTTTGCTCAAAACAAGCAAAATTATCTGCAATAGGGGTCAGAAAAATAATTTAATTAAAAAAGAAACAAGATTATTTTTCTGACCTAATATCTAAAAGAATTTCAGCATTTTTTGCAGTGTAAAACTTTGTTCATTAGCGAATGAAGCAATGCAACATGAATAATCATAAACATCCCATGACGTACCTGACAGCGGTCACATGTTTGTCCGATCACGTTGGCTTTACACTCACACTGACCCGAGATCACGTTACAGACGGCAGACAGAGACCCGTTACCATGGCAACCGCAGGCTACACACACACACACACACACAGGCAACATGATTTCAGACACACACACTACAGTAAAACTGACCAGTACCGCATTTGTCCACTGAGCGTCACTAGAGCATCGCCTTACAGGATTCAACGCTTGAACACTTCTACACTTTCTATGAAGCCCATGTTTATAATGATTTATAGCTCCATTTATACTTATTTATAAGTAATTATTACTATTTTATAAATACATTTATCAAGCCCAAGTATAGGAACAGTTATAGTTACTTATAAGTCATGCATTAGCTTTTTCAATGAGCATGCTCATGATCCATTATACACTGATTATAACTGAAGAAATAAGCACTAAGTATAAATGTGAATATCTAGGGGTTTTTTCTCACACAAAAACACACACACACATTCTCACTCACTCACTCACTCACACACACACACACACTCACAGACGTACACACACTCACAGACGCACTCAAACTCACTCACAGACACACACACACACAAACAAACACTCACAGACACAAATACACTCACTCACTCACTCACTCACTCACTCACTCACTCACACACTCACACACTCACACACTCACTCACACACTCACTCACACACTCACTCACACACTCACTCACACACACTCACTCACTCAATAATGCATGAGATATTTAAGACACAAGCGCCTCACCCTGGCAGTTTCTGTGTGTGACGGCGTCCCCGTAGAACCCGTCCTGGCAGCGCTCGCAGTGCCGGCCCGCCGTGTGAAACACACACTTCACACACTCGCCCGTGAGCGCGTCGCAGTGACCCGCCTCAGACCGGTTCACGTTCCCGTTGCACTCACACACCGAGCAGCGCTGGCCCGGGACTGTCGGGTCGCCGTGGTAACCGTCAGCGCACCTGACCGCGAGAGAGGAGTGTGTGTGAAATACTATTCTCCCAGAACCGGAAGTGTGTATCTGCGAGGAATATCTGGGATCTCGTACCTCTCACACTTGTGTCCTGCGTATCCCGGCGGGCACTGATCACACACCACCTCTCCGGGAGCCTGAAGCGCACACGTGGGGCTGAAACTACACATTACACCATATTACAAGATATTACCTCACAATATATTCAACAGAAACTAGTTTTCATTACATACAGAATCTATTCATTTACACACGATATAATGTAATATCCATGAGACTTTGCCTTGTATTATGAAGATCTCTCACTTATCCTAAAGAACAAGTGTTAAAATATGTAGGAGCTTTTATTGATTATCTTGTAGCATTTTTAGATTAAAATGTGCAGCACTGTTTTCTAAAGGTAGCCAACCGTCTGACATGAGGAACATCAACATGTGCAAAACTATTCAAACCTAAAACCAACGTATCAATTTATTTTACTATGGTAAGTACATGTAACAAGGACACTAAAATAAAGTGTTATCGAGATTTATACACACTATTGCACTGCATGTTCATTCAGGGTGTTAGAAACTTTCAGTGTAAGTGTGTGATCATGAATAAAGACACAGTTTGTGTTACTATGAGAAACGCTCAGACATCCAGACACACAAAAGCCCCCCCCATCCCCCCATCCTGGTGGATTCAGCACAGTCACACACACACACACACACACACACACACACACACACACACACACACACACCCACACACACACACACACACACACCCACACACACACACACACACACACACACACACACACACACACACACACACACACACACACACACACAAACACACACACAAACACACACGCACACACACACGCACACAAACACACACACACACACACACACACACACACACACACACACAAACAAACACACACACACCACACACACACACACACACACAAACACACACACACACACACACACACACCACACACACACACACACACACACCACACACACACACACACACACACACACACACACACAAACACAAACACACACAAACACACCACACACAAACACACCACACACACACACACACACCACACACACACACACCACACAGACACACACAAACACACTCACACACTCACACACACACACACAAACACACTCACTTGTTAGACTGCAGTGTGAGTGGACAGGAGCATCTCTGGCAGTCGTCTGGCGTTCCCTCACTGGCGTCTCCATAGAAGCCTGGCTCGCAGAGATCGCAGTGCGGCCCGCTGGTGTTGTGTGTGCAGTCCTGAGAACACCACACACACCGGCACCGTTACACACCACACACACCGGCACCGTTACACACCGCACCACACACCGTTACACAGAACACACACCGGCACCGTTACACACCACACACACCGGCACCGTTACACACCACACACGCCGGCACCGTTACACACCACACACAGCGGCACCGTTACACACCACACACACCGGCACCGTTACACACCACACACAGCGGCACCGTTACACACAACACACACCCGCACCGTTACACACCACACACACCGGCACCGTTACACACCACACACAGCGGCACCGTTACACACAACACACACCAGCACCGTTACACACCACACACACCGGCACCGTTACACAGAACACACACCAGGACCGTTACACAGAACACCACACACACCGTTACACACCACACACACCGGCACCGTTACACAGAACACACACCAGGACCGTTACACAGAACACCACACACACCGTTACACACCACACACACCGGCACCGTTACACACCACACACACCGGCACCGTTACACACAACACACACTGGCACCGTTACACAGAACACCACACACACCGTTACACCCGGCACCGTTACACAGAACACCACACACACACAGAACACCACACACCGTTACACAGAACACCACACACACACAGAACACCACACACCGTTACACAGAACACCACACACCGTTACACAGAACACCACACACACACCGTTACACCCGGCACCGTTACACAGAACACCACACACACACAGAACACCACACACCGTTACACAGAACACCACACACACCGGCACCGTTACACAGAACACACACCGGCACCGTTACACAGAACACCACACACACCGTTACACAGAACACCACACACACCGTTACACAGAACACCACACACACCGGCACCGTTACACAGAACACACACCGGCACCGTTACACAGAACACCACACACACCGTTACACAGAACACCACACACACCGTTACACAGAACACCACACACCGTTACACAGAACACCACACACCGTTACACAGAACACCACACACACCGAAACCGTCTTTAATAATGTAAATAATAAAAGAGAACACCTACCAGACACTCTCCGTTGATGTCGCACTCGCTCGCGTGATCGTTACACTCACACTGAAGACAGTTTCCTCCGAACAGAATCCCACCGACCCGATAAAACCCGGGAATACAGTACTGGAGACACACACACACACACACGGCTGGTGAGAGGCGGGTTGATATGTGCATGCTCGGCTCATGTGTAGCGCGTGTTCCTCACCTCGCAGGAAGAGCCGGAGTATCCCCACGGACACTCGCACTGCTCCACATCCGGAGGGAGTTTAGCCGGGCCGGAGTGTGTGTCCGCAACACCCACAGACACGCCACTCAGCCTGCCCACACACACATCCTCACACGTCACATAATCATACACCATTCAATAAAACAACAAGCTAAATATTACACAGGCCCAATCTTGAATTATGAGCAAAACCTACTGGTTTATACAACTAAAGCTAAAATACAGTTTTATGGCCAGTATGAATAATTATATGTAAGACAATTGCTTTCGATAAAAGCGTCTCTGGAAGGAATATGAATGTGACTTTTTTAACTTTCTCACATATTAAATAAATTCATATACTGTATAATAACATTTAATACATTTAATAAACAAAATTGAATAACATTTTATTAATATTTTGAATTAGCTTTATTAGATTTTTTTTAGTTATGTTAATTTTAGTTTATTTTGTAGTCATTTCTTTTCTCTTTTTTTTGCTATTTAGGATTCATTTATATTTATTTCAGTTTTAATTAATTTTAGTTAGTAATTTTAACTTTGTTTAGTTTAGTTTATTTCCAAGGCAAAATTTTTCAAATTTCAAATTTACATTTTATTTTTATCATTTTATTATTATATTATATGTGTGTGTGTTTGTGTGTGTATACATATATTTAGAATATTTTAGAATTTTGATTTTAGAATTTTAATTTTAATTCAAAGAATTAAACTTCTACAAACTAGACTTTTAATTTGAATTACTGAAATACATGAACTTTTGCACGATATTACATATTTTGGAGTTTCACTTGTACAGTCAAATCGATTAATTGTGATTAATCTAACATAAAAGTTTGAAAATACATATGTGTGTTTGTGTGTATATATATATATATATATATATATACACACACACAAATACATTTACAAACTTTTGTTAGATGCCATTTATAGCAATTCATCGATTTGACAGTACTTATATATACGCATAATAATAAAATAATAAAAATGACTTGAAAAACTCTAAACAAAAATTAGAAATGTTGCCTTGGAAATAAACTAAACTAAAATAAGTTGAAGCACTAAAATTACGAACTAAAAATAAATATTTACATTTATATTTATTCATTTAGCGGACACCATTATCCAAAGCGACTAACACACACATATATATGTATTATGTGTATTATTGCGGTTTGCTGCCTGACCGTAGCGTTCCCTCAGCGCTAGCCTCCAGCTGAGCTTGAACCCGTAGCGCAGCGAGGTCCGCTAGCAGCGTCATCAGCTCGTCTCTGTGAACGCTCCTGCCGCTGCGCGCGTCGGTGAAGGAGTGCGGGACGATCCGCACGGACACCAGCTGCTCGGTGTGAGCGTTCAGGAGCACACGAGAGGACGGCGTCTGCCTCAGCGCACGCCCGCTGCCCTACACACAACACACAGATGCGCTGACCTCACGACAACTACAAAACAAGCGGTGACACTTTATTTCAGTGTCCTTGTTACATGTTACATGTACTTACCGTAGTAATAACAGTAAATTATGCATAATTACATGCAAATAACCCTCAATCAAACCCTAACCCTATAGCAAGCACACGTAGTTAATTATTATTACACGGTACTCAAATATATAACTACACTATAACATGTAGTTGCTTAGTGTTTTTCAAAACGGTACCTCTTTTTTTTACACACAAAATGCAAAATGGCTCATATCACGGAATCACAAACACATCTCAAAAGCAAACATTTGTCTCACGTTGCAAACACCTTTGCCATGATACACACAGTTATTCAAAACTAAAGCACTAATTTCAAGAGCTCATGGTAAGATTGTAAGTAATCGGCAGAGAAATGTTGAAAAATTCATGCTAAACACGAAAGCAAGATTGAAACCAAACTTTTTTTTTTTTACTGTAAGCATTTATGGTTGTGAATACAGTATTACAGCCCGAAAACCCATAACTCGACCTTTGACCTGTTTAAAGGCCTATTCTACAGCCATCAGGTGTTCAGTAAAACAATGAGTGTTTGCACATGAGGAGTGTGTGTGTGTGTGTGTGTGTGTGTGTGTGTGTGAGAGTGCATGTGTGTGTGTGTGTGTGAGAGTGCGTGCCTGTGTGTGTGTGCGTGTGTGTGAGAGTGCATGAGAGTGTGAGTGTGTGTGTGTGTACGTGCGTGCGTGTGTGAGAGTGCTTGTGTGTGTGTGTGTGTTTGTGTACGTGCGTGTGTGTGTGTGTGTGAGAGTGCATGTGTGTGTGTGTGTGTGTGTGAGTGTGTGTGTGTGTGTGTGTGTGTGTGTGTGTGTGTGTGTGTGTGTGTGTGTGAGTGAGTGTGTGTGAGGCTCTGATTCATTACTGTGGTGTTTTGATACGTTGTTTGAAAAAGGAAATCAAGAGACTTGATTTGTGTGTGTTACATAGAGAATTGTGTGTTGTGGTTTGCAAAACGTGTTTTATGAAATTGAAAACTAAGGCTGAAAATTAGTGTATGGTTTTGCAGATTTGGTGTGTGTGGTTCTGGTGTTTGAGTGTCAAGTTTCAGAAATGTTTTGACAAGTGTGTATTCTGTGTGTACGCAATTGATAAAACTCTAATATTACTCAGTACTTAAATGTATAATTACACTGTAACAATGACACCTTAAAATAAAGTGTAGCCAAACAAACTTTTAAAGCTTCACACCACAGTAATCATGTAGCAATAAACACGTATATCTGATAAACAAGTCATTGGAGTCAGATCCGCAGAATACTTATCATCTTACCTCAATAATTACACTGAAATCTGAGCTCAGCGTTTTGTCCACGTTCTCCTCAGACGTGTCGTACGCAACGCTGTAGTTCAAGAATCCTCCGTACGACGCCAGCTGTGCAGACATGAAGACGCAGTTAAGCAGAATACTGCGCTAATGTGGACATCATTTTTATATATATATTAAACTACTGCACAGATGATTGTAGGTCATCAGCTGATGTTTTAGTTCAAGTCAGCTTCACTTCTAAAGCGCTTTATACAGTCGATTATTTCTTTATACAGTAGATTATTTATTTATACAGTAGATTATTCCTTTATACAGTAGATTATTCCTTTATACAGTAGATTATTCCTTTATACAGTCGATTATTCATTTATACAGTAAATTATTTATTTATACAGTAGATTATTTATTTATACAGTAGATTATTTATTTATACAGTAGATTATTCCTTTATACAGTAGATTATTCCTTTATACAGTAGATTATTTCTTTATACAGTCGATTATTTCTTTATACAGTCGATTATTTCTTTATACAGTCGATTATTTATTTATACAGTAGATTATTTCTTTATACAGTAGATTATTTCTTTATACAGTAGATTATTTATTTATACAGTAGATTATTTCTTTATACAGTAGATTATTCCTTTATACAGTAGATTATTCCTTTATACAGTAGATTATTTCTTTATACAGTCGATTATTCATTTATACAGTAAATTATTTATTTATACAGTAGATTATTTATTTATACAGTAGATTATTTATTTATACAGTAGATTATTCCTTTATACAGTAGATTATTCCTTTATACAGTAGATTATTTCTTTATACAGTCGATTATTTCTTTATACAGTCGATTATTTCTTTATACAGTCGATTATTTATTTATACAGTAGATTATTTATTTATACAGTAGATTATTTCTTTATACAGTAGATTATTTATTTATACAGTAGATTATTTCTTTATACAGTAGATTATTCCTTTATACAGTAGATTATTCCTTTATACAGTAGATTATTTCTTTATACAGTAGATTATTCCTTTATACAGTAGATTATTTCTTTATACAGTAGATTATTCCTTTATACAGTAGATTATTTCTTTATACAGTAAATTATTTCTTTATACAGTAGATTATTCCTTTATACAGTCGATTATTCATTTATACAGTAAATTATTTATTTATACAGTAGATTATTTATTTATACAGTAGATTATTTATTTATACAGTAGATTATTCCTTTATACAGTAGATTATTCCTTTATACAGTAGATTATTTATTTATACAGTAGATTATTTCTTTATACAGTAGATTATTTCTTTATACAGTCGATTATTCCTTTATACAGTCGATTATTTCTTTATACAGTCGATTATTTCTTTATACAGTAGATTATTTCTTTAGAAAGTAGATTATTTCTTTATACAGTAGATTATTTCTTTATACAGTAGATTATTTCTTTATACAGTAGATTATTCCTTTATACAGTCGATTATTTCTTTATACAGTAGATTATTTCTTTATACAGTAGATTATTCCTTTATACAGTAGATTATTCCTTTATACAGTAGATTATTCCTTTATACAGTAGATTATTTATTTATACAGTAGATTATTTCGATGCAGCTTAATAGTAATAAACAGGAATCAGCTAATATAAAAATAAATAAATTTCAGTTGTACAGAGACAATAGTGCATTATTCAGCTCAAGTTTAGCTCTCATCTGATAGTGTTCAATATTAGTTAATATTACTGAATATTACTTGCCTTTTATTCTATATTAGAACATTATACTATTTTAAAGTCCCCCTGTGGAGAAACTCCAGCGTTTAATGTTGTTTATGTGTCTATGTGGTGTTATTAATATGCTTTAAGACACACATGTGTAAGTTCATAAGTCGACAGCATTGCTGAGTATTTTCTGCTTAAAACTGCAGTGAACCAAAGACAGTCTCAAAAACACTGAAATCGCTGGTGTTTCTGACGTCACAAACGACCTTGTAACCAATCAGATCAACGTGTGCTCGTCAACCAGTGGATCTCTGAGTGAGGGAGTGAGTGGAGGCGGGGCTCATTTGCATATTCATAGAACCACGCATACTAAATGAGGCAAGGGTGTCGAGTTACATTCAAGATATTTTAAGGAAAAAAAGTTTATGTCATTTTGGTGATCAAAGACGAGTTTTAAGAATGATGAGTTATTGACTACAAGGGGGACTTTAAAAATAGTAATAAAAAAAATAAAAAAAGGTGGTAATATCCACCAGTTCTGATTTCATGTTGAATGGAAATGAGAGCTGATGGCAATGAATGCTATAATTAGATGTTTTAATTTCATTAATCCCCTGGGGACAGACGCTGTGAATGTGTGTAAGCTAATTAGCTGCAAATGTGTTAATGACTGTGAGTCAGGGGTGCGGCCAGGGATTTTGGGCCCCATGAAAAAAATGAGGTAAGGCCACTACTACTGCACCTGTTCAATTAATATAAATCGATCTCTGGGGCCTCTTAAAGTGTGTGGGCCCTTAGAATCGTCCTAACTTTTCCCCCCTTAGCGGCGCCCCTGCTGTGAGTGTAGTGACAGGCCAGCGAGAAACACACACACACACACAGAGAGAGAGAGAGCGTCACCTTGTTGTTG
>CM060639.1:1341063-1366063 GCA_030578275.1 Meda fulgida
ACACACACACACACACACACACTCACACACTGAACACACACACACACACACTCACCAGTTCTTAAATATGTAAAAGTGCAGCAGAACTACACACACACACACACACACACACACACACACACACACACACACACGGTAACACTTTATTTTGATGGTCCCTTTTGAACATTCTTTTGACTATAAGTAACTTTTGCAACTGCAAGTCAACTAGCTCTCATTAGTTAGAAAGTAGTATGTTTCTTTAAAGAGTCCGCTTGTCCTATTATACTGATAATTATAGGATGTTCAGTTCTTAAATATTAAAAGTGCATGTAAGCAGGATTTAGAATCTGTGCAAATTAAATTAACACTACATTAGAAACGTTGGTAATGCTTTACAATAAGGTTCATTAGTTAATATGAACTAAAAGTGAACATTACTTACAGCATTTATTTATCTTAGTTAATATTAATTTCAACATTTACTAATACTTTATCAAAATCAAAGGTTGTATTTGTTAACATTAGTTAATGCACTGTGATCTAACATGAACAAACAATGAACAGCTTAACATTAACAACGATTAAAAATAATGATGTAACAAACGTATTGCTCATTGCTAGTTTATGTAAGTTAATACATTAACTAATGAACCTTATTGTAAAGTGTTACTGAAACGTCAGACGCAGTGTGTGTGTGTGTGTGTGGTACCTGAGCTCGCGCTGCGCAGTCGCACTGCAGTGTGTCAGACTGAAGATCCTGATCTTCTCCAGCGTCGTGTTCATCTCCTCCATCAGGAACGTGTCGTTCACGTCATCAAGATCATCGTCCATCGTCACGTTCACAGAGCGAACCTGCTCCATCAGGCCTGCACCAATCACAGACCAGCAGCGGTGAGCACAACAGCCAATCACAGACCAGCAGCGAAGAGCACAACAGCCAATCACAGACCAGCAATGATGAGCACAACAGCCAATCACACACCAGCAATGATGAGCGCAACAGCCAATCACAGACCAGCAGCGGTGAGCACAACAGCCAATCACAGACCAGCAATGATGAGCGCAACAGCCAATCACAGACCAGCAGCGGTGAGCACAACAGCCAATCACAGACCAGCAATGATGAGCACAACAGCCAATCACAGACCAGCAATGATGAGCGCAACAGTCAATCACAGACCAGCAATGATGAGCACAACAGCCAATCACAGACCAGCAATGATGAGCACAACAGCCAATCACAGACCAGCAGCGGTCTATTTATAAATGTATATATTAATATAAATAAAATAAAAATAAATTATTAAATTATTTAAGCTTTGTTTAAATTAATGGTTTAAAAAATGTTAATTTTAGTTTTAATAATAACCTTGGTTAGAGGTGCATTACTTTGAGATTAAAGGGATGGTTCACCCCAAAATGATAATTCTGTCAGTAATTACTCTCCTCATGTTGTTCCAGCCATAGACATAATAAATACATAGACATCCTATTGGCTGCTGGAGCGTACGTCAACGGCGCCGCCATATCAAGGAGGGCAGCTTGCCCATACCTCTCATTATGGGAATTGAGGAAATGCCTGTTTCGTGCGCTGCTTGGGGCTGTACAAGTCGCCACACAATTGAAAACAGGTCTCGGGGAATTACCTTTCACAAACAAGACTGAACAGTTTTTTCTGGTTGTATTTGGTAATTATATAATTAGTAATAGTAACGTACACCACGTGCAAACCACTGAAATCGGCTGATAAATGTAACCGTTATTATTGTTTTTATCCAGGAAAACCGCAGCTCACCCGTTTACTTGCGTTTGTTCACAGCGCAGTCTTGCCCTCCGCAAAATGGCGGACACGTTGACGTATCGCAGCAACGCTCCAAAGCGGCCAATAGGGCGTCTATGTATTTATTATGTCTATGGTTCCAGCCCCGTAAGACTTTTGTACATCACACGCATCACACACACATGACCAGCGTCGGCCAATAGTGAGCCTGCGTGTGACGTCCAACACAGAAGCTTTGCGCAGTTCCACTACGTGAAATCTCACGGCCCACAGGGAAGGAAATGAGTAGTTGAATAAAGTCGTTTTTTTGTTTGTTTTTTGCGCACAAAATGTATTCTCGTCGCTTGATAAACTTAAGATTGAGCCACTGTAGTCACTGGACTATTTTAACGATATCTTTCATAACTTTTGGGCCGGCCAGTTTCAATCCCTTCAGAAGCCTATGGAGGAGTGATCCAGCGCTCAGATTTAATCCCACATATCTTCATTCGTGTTCCGGAGATGAACGAAAGTCTTACGGGTCTAGAACAACATGAGGAGGGTAAATACTGACAGAATTATCATTTTGGGGTGAACTATCCTTTAATATAAATCATAAATAAATAAATGAATCATTTCAATTAATAAAAACATTTAATAGTATCAGTTTAAGATATAATAAAATTATAATAAATTAAATTAAATAACCAGCTATATTTCAATTAATAGAAAAATTGTTTTAATAGATTTAGTAACTAATAACCCTGGTTTTAGGTGCATTAGTCGTCAAAATAAAATAAAATAATAAAATAAAAGAAATAAAATCGGCTTTATTTCAATTAATAAAAATATTTTTTTTTAAATAGTTTTACTTAATAATAATCCTGGTTTTAGGTGCATTAGTCGTCAAAATAAAATAAAAGCATAAATGAGCTTTATTTGTTCACCGTGGAAGGCAGCGTGAGTGTTACTGATGAGCTCCAGCAACTGTTTTCCCAGCGTGAGTTTCTCCTCAGAGTTCAGCAGCACCGCGTCACTGCCATCCAACACACCCTGGGCCTGCACACACACACACACACACACACACACTGAGCATCAGTATCAGTCTCCCGTCGCCAGGGTTACCGAGAGGAGGGTGCGAGCGCACCTGTTGCTGCAGGTCAGTGATGTCATCGCTCAGGTGTCGCAAGCTTCGCTCTCCTGCGGTCAGATGATAATCTGGGCTCTGATCCCACGACATCAAACTCTGCAAATGAGGTTTACATATGAAGCATTCATGCATGCAGTGTTACACGAGTGATGGTTTAGCATGCAGGCTGGGTCACGGGACTGACCTTGACCTCGCGGGTCTGGTTCTCGAGGGTCATCAGCTGGCTGTAGGGGGCGATGATGACACCCGACAGGTTTAGAGACGCGACTGACCCGTCTAACGAGTCCAGATCGTCCAACAGCAGTCCTGTGCATCCGTCATCACACGCTGGAGAGACACAAGCTGGTCATCACACTCACACCGCAACATACACACTCAACTCAACACTGAGCTCAACTGAGCTGAATCAACACTGAACTGAATCAACACTGAACTGAATCAACACTGAACTAAACTGAGCTGAATCAACACTGAGCTCAACTGAGCTGAATCAACACTGAACTGAATCAACACTGAACTCAACTGAGCTGAATCAACACTGAACTGAATCAACACTGAACTGAATCAACACTGAACTAAACTGAGCTGAATCAACACTGAGCTCAACTGAGCTGAATCAACACTGAACTGAATCAACACTGAACTAAACTGAGCTGAATCAACACTGAGCTCAACTGAGCTGAATCAACACTGAACTGAATCAACACTGAACTCAACTGAGCTGAATCAACACTGAACTGAATCAACACTGAACTGAATCAACACTGAACTCAACTGAGCTGAATCAACACTGAGCTCAACTGAGCTGAATCAACACTGAACTGAATCAACACTGAACTCAACTGAGCTGAATCAACACTGAACTGAATCAACACTGAACTGAATCAACACTGAACTCAACTGAGCTGAATCAACACTGAACTGAATCAACACTGAACTGAATCAACACTGAGCTCAACTGAGCTGAATCAACACTGAACTGAATCAACACTGAACTGAATCAACACTGAATTGAATCAACACTGAACTCAACTGAGCTGAATCAACACTGAGCTCAACTGAGCTGAATCAACACTGAGCTGAATCAACACTGAACTGAATCAACACTGAACTCAACTGAGCTGAATCAACACTGAACTGAATCAACACTGAACTGAATCAACACTGAGCTCAACTGAGCTGAATTAACACTGAACTGAATCAACACTGAACTGAATCAACACTGAACTGAATCAACACTGAACTCAACTTAGCTGAATCAACACTGAACTGAAGCAACACTGAACTTAACTGAGCTGAATCAACACTGAACTGAAGCAACACTGAACTTAACTGAGCTGAATCAACACTGAACTGAAGCAACACTGAACTTAACTGAGCTGAATCAACACTGAGCTCAACTAAGCTGAATCAACACTGAATTCAACTGAGCTGAATCAACACTGAGCTCAACTGAGCTGAATCAACACTGAGCTCAACTGAGCAGAATCAACACTGAGCTGAATCAACACTGAACTGAATCAACACTGAACTGAATCAACACTGAACTCAACTGAGCTGAATCAACACTGAGCTCAACTGAGCTAAATCAACACTGAGCTGAATCAACACTGAAGTGAATCAACACTGAACTCAACTGAGCTAAATCAACACTGAACTGAATCAACACTGAACTCAACTGAGCTGAATCAACACTGAACTCAACTGAGCTGAATCAACACTGAGCTCAACTGAGCTGAATCAACACTGAACTGAATCAACACTGAACTGAATCAACACTGAACTGAATCAACACTGAACTCAACTGAGCTGAATCAACACTGAACTGAATCAACACTGAACTCAACTGAGCTGAATCAACACTGAGCTCAACTGAGCTGAATCAACACTGAACTGAATCAACACTGAACTCAACTGAGCTGAATCAACACTGAGCTCAACTGAGCTGAATCAACACTGAGCTCAACTGAGCTGAATCAACACTGAGCTGAATCAACACTGAACTGAATCAACACTGAACTGAATCAACACTGAACTCAACTGAGCTGAATCAACACTGAGCTGAATCAACACTGAACTGAATCAACACTGAACTCAACTGAGCTGAATCAACACTGAACTGAATCAACACTGAACTCAACTGAGCTGAATCAACACTGAACTCAACTGAGCTGAATCAACACTGAGCTCAACTGAGCTGAATCAACACTGAACTGAATCAACACTGAACTGAATCAACACTGAACTGAATCAACACTGAACTCAACTGAGCTGAATCAACACTGAACTGAATCAACACTGAACTCAACTGAGCTGAATCAACACTGAGCTCAACTGAGCTGAATCAACACTGAACTGAATCAACACTGAACTCAACTGAGCTGAATCAACACTGAGCTCAACTGAGCTGAATCAACACTGAACTGAATCAACACTGAACTGAATCAACACTGAACTAAACTGAGCTGAATCAACACTGAGCTCAACTGAGCTGAATCAACACTGAACTGAATCAACACTGAGCTCAACTGAGCTGAATCAACACTGAACTGAATCAACACTGAACTGAATCAACACTGAACTAAACTGAGCTGAATCAACACTGAGCTCAACTGAGCTGAATCAACACTGAACTGAATCAACACTGAGCTCAACTGAGCTGAATCAACACTGAACTGAATCAACACTGAACTGAATCAACACTGAACTAAACTGAGCTGAATCAACACTGAACTGAATCAACACTCAACTGAATCAACACTGAACTCAACTGAGCTGAATCAACACTGAACTGAATCAACACTGAACTGAATCAACACTGAACTGAATCAACGCTGAGCTCAACTGAGCTGAATCAACACTGAGCTGAATCAACACTGAACTGAATCAACACTGAACTCAACTGAGCTGAATCAACACTGAACTCAACTGAGCTGAATCAACACTGAGCTGAATCAACACTGAACTCAACTGAGCTGAATCAACACTGAGCTGAATCAACACTGAACTCAACTGAGCTGAATCAACACTGAACTGAATCAACACTGAACTCAACTGAGCTGAATCAACACTGAGCTGAAAATTAAAAAGTAAACTGAAATTGAATTTGTTTCATAATTGATTAATTCTGCAACTATTATAGAAATGAATTGAATCAACACTGAACTGAATCAACACTGAACTGAATCAACACTGAACTGAACTCAACTGAACTGAATCAACACTGAACTGAACTGAATCAACACTGAACTGAAAATTAAAAAGTAAACTGAAATTGAATTTGTTTCATAATTGATTAATTCTGCAACTATTATAGAAATGAATTGAATCAACACTGAACTGAATCAACACTGAACTGAATCAACACTGAACTGAATCAACACTGAACTGAATCAACACTGAACTGAACTGAATCAACACTGAACTGAAAATTAAAAAGTAAACTGAAATTGAATTTGTTTCATAATTGATTAATTCTGCAACTATTATAGAAATGAATTGAATCAACACTGAACTGAATCAACACTGAACTGAATCAACACTGAACTGAACTCAACTGAACTGAATCAACACTGAACTGAACTGTATCAACACTGAACTGAAAATTAAAAAGTAAACTGAAATTGAATTTGTTTCATAATTGATTAATTCTGCAACTATTATAGAACTGAATTGAATCAACACTGAACTGAATCAACACTGAACTGAACTCACCTACCCTGAATTAACACTGAACAGAATCAACTCCGAACTGAACTGAATCAACACTGAACTGAACTGAATCAACACTGAACTCAACTGAACTGAATCAACACTGAACTGAAAATTAAAAAGTAAACTGAAATTGAATTTGTTTCATAATTGATTAATTCTGCAACTATTATAGAAATGAATTGAATCAACACTGAACTGAATCAACACTGAACTGAACTCAACTGAACTGAATCAACACTGAACTGAACTGAATCAACACTGAACTGAACTGAATCAACACTGAACTGAAAATTAAAAAGTAAACTGAAATTGAATTTGTTTCATAATTGATTAATTCTGCAACTATTATAGAAATGAATTGAATCAACACTGAACTGAATCAACACTGAACTGAATCAACACTGAACTGAACTCAACTGAACTGAATCAACACTGAACTGAACTGTATCAACACTGAACTGAAAATTAAAAAGTAAACTGAAATTGAATTTGTTTCATAATTGATTAATTCTGCAACTATTATAGAACTGAATTGAATCAACACTGAACTGAATCAACACTGAACTGAACTCACCTACCCTGAATTAACACTGAACAGAATCAACTCCGAACTGAACTGAATCAACACTGAACTGAACTGAATCAACACTGAACTGAAAATTAAAAAGTAAACTGAAATTGAATTTGTTTCATAATTGATGAATTCTGCAATTATTATAGAACTGAATTGAATCAACACTGAACTGAATTGAATAATGGATGAAGTTTGCATCATCGACAGTTATAACTTATTTTCCCGTTTATCACGGTGAAACCATCTGTAGAAACGACTTACACACACACAGCTCGCTGAGCAGCACGTGTCTCTCCTCACACTGGTCACACAGATGCCCTGTGACCCCGGGCTTGCACTCGCACCGGCCCGTGTGTCCGTCACACACACTGTGCACCGACCCGGTCCCGTTACACCGACACACCTGACACCGGCCGCCCGGCTCCGACGGGTCTCCATGGTAACCCACCGAACACCTGAGACGCGGAGAGAGCGTTAGCTACGCCCGGGATCGTTTGAACTTTAACCATTCGATTCCTATTTCGATTCTGCTTAGCGATTTCAAAAAGGCAAAAAAAACTTGGATATCATTCACTTTAGTCTTATAGCAAAACATTTAATTGTAGCTGAATATCATGAACAAAAATCAACAGGATAAAGAACACAAGGAACGTTTAAAAATGTGGTATAAAACACCATAGCAAACCAACTAGCCGAACTAATATACATGTCAAGCATTATTAAAGACAATAAAACTCTCAGTAATTAAAAAAGAACAAATAAAAAATTGGCAATCTCAACAAATAGATGCAACTGAAGAAACTGTAATCAAATGTACAATAACACGGCACTTTATAAGTAAAACATCCATTACAAATATAGCTACAAAAGTTATTCAGTGAAGAACGAGTGAATTTTCTCTGTCTTGCGTTGTGTGATTAGAGTTATTATAGAGCAGGAATATTAGAGTTATTATAGAGCAGGAACATTAGAGTTATTATAGAGCAGGAATATTAGAGTTATTATTTATTATAGAGCAGGAATATTACAGTTATTATAGAGCAGGAATATTAGAGTTATTATAGAGCAGGAATATTAGAGTTATTATAGAGCAGGAATATTAGAGTTATTATAGAGCAGGAATATTAGTTATTATAGAGCAGGAATATTACAGTTATTATAGAGCAGGAATATTAGAGTTATTATAGAGCAGGAATATTAGAGTTATTATAGAGCAGGAATATTAGAGTTATTATAGAGCAGGAATATTAGAGTTATTATAGAGCAGGAATATTAGAGTTATTATAGAGCAGGAATATTAGTTATTATAGAGCAGGAATATTACAGTTATTATAGAGCAGGAATATTACAGTTATTATAGAGCAGGAATATTAGAGTTATTATAGAGCAGGAATATTACAGTTATTATAGAGCAGGAATATTAGCGTTATTATAGAGCAGGAATATTAGAGTTATTATAGAGCAGGAATATTACAGTTATTATAGAGCAGGAATATTAGAGTTATTATAGAGCAGGAATATTACAGTTATTATAGAGCAGGATTATTAGAGTTATTATAAAGCAGGAATATTACAGTTATTATAGAGCAGGAATATTACAGTTATTATAGAGCAGGAATATTACAGTTATTATAGAGCAGGAATATTACAGTTATTATAGAGCAGGAATATTACAGTTATTATAGAGCAGGAATATTAGGCTGCTGTCACTTTAAGAGCTGCACGGATCCAATATACTGATACACATGAACACAGAAACACTTGAATGTTTTAAAGTCATATTGAAATACACACAAAGGGATCGATAAGTGTGTGTGTGTGTGTGTGTGTGTGTGTGTGTGTGTGTGTGTGTGTGTGTGCCGTAACGTCACATGACCTCACCTCTCACAGTAGCGGCCCTCGTATCCCTCCTCACAGCGGTCGCAGCGGAAATCTCCAGCGCCCTCTAACACACACGTAGCGCTGAAGCTAAACACACGCAAAACACACACGTTATGCTGAAGCTCAACACACGCAAAACACACACGTCACGCTGAAGCTAAACACACGCAAAACACACACGTTATGCTGAAGCTCAACACACGCAAAACACACACGTCACGCTGAAGCTAAACACATGCAAAACACACACGTTATGCTGAAGCTCAACACACGCAAAACACACACGTCACGCTGAAGCTAAACACACGCAAAACACACACGTTATGCTGAAGCTCAACACACGCAAAACACACACGTTACGCTGAAGCTAAACACACGCAAAACACACGTTACGCTGAAGCTAAACACACGCAAAACACACACGTAGCGCTGAAGCTAAACACACGCAAAACACACACGTCACGCTGAAGCTAAACACACGCAAAACACACACGTCACGCTGAAGCTAAACACACGCAAAAGACACATGTTACGCTGAAGCTAAACACACGCAAAACACACACGTAGCGCTGAAGCTAAACACACGCAAAACACACACGTCACGCTGAAGCTAAACACACGCAAAAAACACACGTCACGCTGAAGCTAAACACACGCAAAACACACGTTACCCTGAAGCTAAACACACGCAAAACGCACACGTAGCGCTGAAGCTAAACACACGCAAAACACACACGTAGCGCTGAAGCTAAACACACGCAAAACACACACGTCACGCTGAAGCTAAACACACGCAAAACACACACGTGACGCTGAAGCTAAACACACGCAAAACACACACGTAGCGCTGAAGCTAAACACACGCAAAACACACACGTCACGCTGAAGCTAAACACACGCAAAACACACACGTAGCGCTGAAGCTAAACACACGCAAAACACACACGTCACGCTGAAGCTAAACACACGCAAAACACACATGTTACGCTGAAGCTAAACACACGCAAAACGCACACGTCACGCTGAAGCTAAACACACGCAAAACACACACGTAGCGCTGAAGCTAAACACACGCAAAACACACACGTCACGCTGAAGCTAAACACACGCAAAACACACACGTAGCGCTGAAGCTAAACACACGCAAAACACACACGTCACGCTGAAGCTAAACACACGCAAAACACACATGTTACGCTGAAGCTAAACACACGCAAAACACACACGTCACGCAGAAGTTAAACACACGCAAAACGCACACGTTACCCTGAAGCTAAACACACGCAAAACACACACGTAGCGCTGAAGCTAAACACACGCAAAACACACACGTCACGCTGAAGCTAAACACACGCAAAACACACACGTCACGCTGAAGCTAAACACACGCAAAACACACATGTTACGCTGAAGCTAAACACACGCAAAACGCACACGTCACGCTGAAGTTAAACACACGCAAAACACACACGTCACGCTGAAGCTAAACACACGCAAAACACACACGTCACGCTGAAGCTAAACACACGCAAAACACACACGTTACGCTGAAGCTAAACACACGCAAAACGCACACGTCACGCTGAAGCTAAACACACGCAAAACACACACGTCACGCTGAAGTTAAACAAACGCAAAACACACGTCACGCAGAAGTTAAACACACGCAAAACACACACGTTACGAGCAAGCTAAACACACGCAAAACACACACGTTACGCTGAAGCTAAACACACGCCAAACACACACGTTACGAGCAAGCTAAACACACGCAAAACACACACGTCACTCTGAAGCTAAACACACGCAAAACACACACGTTACGCTGAAGCTAAACACACGCAAAACACACACGTTACGCTGAAGCTAAACACATGCAAAACACACACGTTACGCTGAAGCTAAACACACGCAAAACACACACGTTACGCTGAAACTAAACACATGCAAAACACACACGTAGCGCTGAAGCTAAACACACGCAAAACACACACGTTACGCTGAAGCTAAACACACGCAAAACACACACGTAGCGCTGAAGCTAAACACACGCAAAACACACACGTTACGCTGAAGCTAAACACATGCAAAACACATACGTTATGCTGAAGCTAAACACGCAAAACACACACGTTACGCTGAAGCTAAACACGCAAAACACGCAAAACACACGTTACGCTGAAGCTAAACACGCAAAACACACGTTACGCTGAAGTTAAACACGCAAAACACACACGTTACGCTGAAGCTAAACACACGCAAAAGACACATGTTACGCTGAAGCTAAACACACGCAAAACACACACGTAGCGCTGAAGCTAAACACACGCAAAACACACACGTCACGCTGAAGCTAAACACACGCAAAAAACACACGTCACGCTGAAGCTAAACACACGCAAAACACACGTTACCCTGAAGCTAAACACACGCAAAACGCACACGTAGCGCTGAAGCTAAACACACGCAAAACACACACGTAGCGCTGAAGCTAAACACACGCAAAACACACACGTCACGCTGAAGCTAAACACACGCAAAACACACACGTCACGCTGAAGCTAAACACACGCAAAACACACACGTAGCGCTGAAGCTAAACACACGCAAAACACACACGTCACGCTGAAGCTAAACACACGCAAAACACACACGTAGCGCTGAAGCTAAACACACGCAAAACACACACGTCACGCTGAAGCTAAACACACGCAAAACACACATGTTACGCTGAAGCTAAACACACGCAAAACGCACACGTCACGCTGAAGCTAAACACACGCAAAACACACACGTAGCGCTGAAGCTAAACACACGCAAAACACACACGTCACGCTGAAGCTAAACACACGCAAAACACACACGTAGCGCTGAAGCTAAACACACGCAAAACACACACGTCACGCTGAAGCTAAACACACGCAAAACACACATGTTACGCTGAAGCTAAACACACGCAAAACACACACGTCACGCAGAAGTTAAACACACGCAAAACGCACACGTTACCCTGAAGCTAAACACACGCAAAACACACACGTATTGCTGAAGCTAAACACACGCAAAACACACACGTCACGCTGAAGCTAAACACACGCAAAACACACACGTCACGCTGAAGCTAAACACACGCAAAACACACATGTTACGCTGAAGCTAAACACACGCAAAACGCACACGTCACGCTGAAGTTAAACACACGCAAAACACACACGTCACGCTGAAGCTAAACACACGCAAAACACACACGTCACGCTGAAGCTAAACACACGCAAAACACACATGTTACGCTGAAGCTAAACACACGCAAAACGCACACGTCACGCTGAAGCTAAACACACGCAAAACACACACGTCACGCTGAAGTTAAACAAACGCAAAACACACGTCACGCAGAAGTTAAACACACGCAAAACACACACGTTACGAGCAAGCTAAACACACGCAAAACACACACGTTACGCTGAAGCTAAACACACGCCAAACACACACGTTACGAGCAAGCTAAACACACGCAAAACACACACGTCACTCTGAAGCTAAACACACGCAAAACACACACGTTACGCTGAAGCTAAACACACGCAAAACACACACGTTACGCTGAAGCTAAACACATGCAAAACACACACGTTACGCTGAAGCTAAACACACGCAAAACACACACGTTACGCTGAAACTAAACACATGCAAAACACACACGTTACGCTGAAGCTAAACACACGCAAAACACACACGTAGCGCTGAAGCTAAACACACGCAAAACACACACGTTACGCTGAAGCTAAACACATGCAAAACACATACGTTATGCTGAAGCTAAACACGCAAAACACACACGTTACGCTGAAGCTAAACACGCAAAACACGCAAAACACACGTTACGCTGAAGCTAAACACGCAAAACACACGTTACGCTGAAGTTAAACACGCAAAACACACACGTTACGCTGAAGCTAAACACGCAAAACACACGTTACGCTGAAGCTAAACACACGCAAAACACACACGTTACGCTGAAGCTAAACACACGCAAAACACACACGTTACGCTGAAGCTAAACACACGCAAAACACACACGTTACGCTGAAGCTAAACACACGCAAAACACACACGTTATGCTGAAGCTAAACACACGCAAAACACACACGTCACGCTGAAGCTAAACACACGCAAAACACACGTTACGCTGAAGCTAAACACGCAAAACACACGTCACGCTGAAGCTAAACACACGCAAAACACACACGTTACGCTGAAGCTAAACACACGCAAAACACACACGTCACGCTGAAGCTAAACACACGCAAAACACACACGTTATGCTGAAGCTAAACACACGCAAAACACACACGTCACGCTGAAGCTAAACACACGCAAAACACACGTTACGCTGAAGCTAAACACGCAAAACACACGTCACGCTGAAGCTAAACACACGCAAAACACACACGTAGCGCTGAAGCTAAACACACGCAAAACACACACGTCACGCTGAAGCTAAACACGCAAAACACACACGTTACGCTGAAGCTAAACACGCAAAACACACGTCACGCTGAAGCTAAACACACGCAAAACACACATGTTACGCTGAAGCTAAACACGCAAAACACACGTTACGCTGAAGCTAAACACACGCAAAACACACACGTTACGCTGAAGCTAAACACACGCAAAACACACACGTTACGCTGAAGCTAAACACGCAAAACACACACGTTACGCTGAAGCTGAACACACGCAAAACACACACTCTGAGTGTGTGTGTGTGTGTGTGTGTGTGAGTGTGTGTGTGTGAGTGTGTGTGTGTGAGTGTGTGTGTGTGGCCTGGTAAACCCTACGTTATGGGGACAAAATCCCCACAAGGAAGGCAATATCCGAAATCCTTGTTCGTGTGGGGACATTTTTTGGTTCCCATGAGGAAATCAGCTGATAAATCATACTAAGTGATGTTGTTTGAAAATGTAAAAATGCAGAATGTTTCCTGTGATGGGCAGGTTTAGGGGTAGGGTTAGTGTGTGTGTGTGTGTGTGTGTGTGTGAGTGTGTGTGTGTGTGTGATGGGTAGGTTTAGGGATAGGGTTAGTGTGTGTGTGTGTGTGTGTGTGTGTGTGTGTGATGGGTAGGTTTAGGGGTAGGGTTAGTGTGTGTGTGTGTGTGTGTGTGTGTGTGAGTGTGTGTGTGTGTGAGTGTGTGTGTGTGAGTGTGTGTGAGTGTGTGTGTGAGTGTGTGAGTGTGAGTGTGTGTGTGTGTGTGAGTGTGTGTGAGTGAGTGAGTGTGTGTTTGAGTGTGAGTCTCTGTGTTTGTGTGTGTATGTGAGAGTGCGTGAGTGTGTGTGTGTGTGTGTGTGTGTGTGAGTGTGTGTGTGTTTGTGTATGTGTTTATTTAAATTAAAAGTTAAGTTCTGTATTATTATTCTCTTACTGTTCTATGAAATAATGACATTACAAAGTTAAACAATTGCACGTTTTTTTAAAAGGCTTAGAGGGGGGGCGCGGCAGAAAACCACTGGTTTGCCATGACCTACACACAGCCGCCGTGTCATGTGACCTCACCTTTGACCCCGCAGTGGACAGGCACACAGCGAGCAGTCGCTGACCGAGCCCTGGACCTTCCCATAATGCCCTGCGGCGCACAGGTGACACTGCTCCCCTGCGGTGTTGTGCTGGCACCCCTGAACACACGCGTGATTAAGCATCTCCTGCTGGCTGTTCATTATCAGCTGATGTGCATAAAGCAGGTTTAGCGATCTGGATTTGCTCACCAGACATTGGCCCGTCTCCAGGTCACATGACACACTGTGGTTGTTGCAGCGGCACGGGACGCAGGGCCGGATCAGCGGCCGGTTCCGGCCCTTCATGTTGAGCTCAGACACGGCCTGCCGGTAATAACCCGGAGAACACTCCTGCAACACATTTACAAGCAGCTTTACAGAAATGTCCATATTAGAGTTTAGAGTGATCTGTTATCAGAGGAGACGGTCTGATTATGCATTTCAGAAATGTACATATACACAATCACAGTTAGCGAAAAATGGGTTAATTTAAACAATGTAATAATGTAAGGCAGAAACAATGAAGCTTGTTTGATGGGTAAAAACATCAGACCTGAACATGAACATGAACAGGAACATCACGGTAAGGCCCGTTCACACCAATAACGATAACGATATCTATATCTATATCAGGCTGATTATTATAAGCGCTTTAAATGCTCGAGCTCTTTACACAGGATGGATTCTGATTGGCTGTCAATGTTTTTATCGTTCATCAGCTGGAAAAATCATTCTGAACGTGATTCCAACTATTTCTCTGTGTCGTTATAATTGTAGTTGTGATGTGGACATAAAACCATTATATTTAGATTTTATTTTTAGAACTTTATTTTTATTGTTATCGTCCTTGGTGTGAAACAAGTATATTATTTTTTTGTACATTATATTGTCATAATATTATATAATATAAAATAATATAACACAATATAATGTATGAAATCTAAGTAACAAAATGCACTACTATTTATATATTATTTATATATATTACATTGACATTACATATATATATATATATATAATATTTTATTTTGATATTTAGAATTTTGTATAATAAAAGACAAGATAATGTATAAATCAATAGAATAAATATAAAAGAATATACTATTAACTATTAATTATTGTCATTTTATATTGATATTTTAAAATGTGTATATTATTTTCTAAAGCCCTGTTCGCACGGGATAACCGAAGCCGGTGATTTTACTCAAATCTACAGCCTTATCTCCCGGATATGACGTCAATAGGCTGTTGCTTGGAAAAGTCTTGCCGTTATTATAGGTCTAGCTGTATGATATATCATAAACAGAAGAATGTTCCTCGCCGGATACTGCTATACATGTCATCCATCTCCACCTATCATGCTTTTTGTCTCTTCTGATGATTTTCAGCTTTCTCTTTCTGCACATTGTGTAGTTGGTGTATAGCGACATGACCCAGCGCCCAAAATACTATCAAAACACAACAAAAACCTTGAAAAAATTATATACGATCCCACCCAATCACAGAGATGCCGATTCGCACGGACTAATATTACCTCTCGGTGTTCAGCGAAATATGGCAGGTCATTTGCGGGGGAATTTTTACTTTACAAATTACAGACATGTCCGATTCGCACGGGATTAAGATCACAGACATCCTCCGCAATTATTACACATGACTAGATCACCAGGTAATACTGATCCTGTGCGAATAGGCTTAAGTGTGTAAATGCAGATAAAGGACAGGACATATTCCCGCTGAGTGTGTGTGTGTCTGACCTGGCACGAGAGGCCGGCGTATCCCGGCGGACACTCGCACGCCTCCACCAGCCGCGCCGCGGCCCGCGCTCCTCCCGCGGGAACAGCCTCCGCATCCACAGACACGTCCATCGAGACGTTCCCGATCCTGAGGGAGAAACACGGAGCATCAGCGATGTCATTCTGAGGAACATGCTCGCCTTAATGCCGTGCTCTGGATATTCTCAGCCCATTTTGACCCGCAAAATATTTCTGAAAATTTGTAAAAAAATTGAGGGTTCAAAACCCCCAGGACTTTTGTCGCAGTTTTGTGTTTTGTGGTTGAAACTTATAATAGTAATAAATCTTTCCCTCGCGGGTCAATCTGAGCCCCTTAGGAATGCTTCAGTACACAGAGAAAACTCTAAAATGCTCAGAATTCAAACTAAAAAAGCTAAAACTTACCAAAAATATTATTTAATAATGTCTACATGTGTATCTGAATGCACACTGAGGGGAACTGGCTTTAGGACCCAGAGGAACCGTTTGCTCCATATAGAGATATAAGCACATCTAGAGTTATGAAATATCATCTTATATTATTTATTTTCCACAAGAGGTCAAAGACACACGATGTAAGATATTTAGAGCTGAATTAAAAGGGTTAGGGTTAAGAGTTATTTTGAATTTAAGTTGAAAGAATGTGAGGAATATGATTAAATTACTATTTATTTATTGTTTATTGATCAAATCTAGTAATTTAAAGGTAAATAAAAAAAAATAAAAAAAAATTATTATCAAAATGAAATACACACGCACGCACACACACACACACAAACGCACGCACGCACACACACACACACACACACACACACACACACAATCGGCTCTGCTGCAGTCCTGAGCCGTACGAGGCTTTGATGATGATGTACTCCACGCTGCTCAGCACAGACACACACACGCACGCGCACGCACACGCACACACACTCACACTCACACTCACACGCACTCGCACACACGCACGCACACGCACACACACTCACACTCACGCACGCACGCACACACACACTCTCACACGCACGCACACTCACTCTCACACGCACGCACGCACACACACTCACTCTCACACGCACGCACGCACACACACTCACTCTCACACGCACGCACGCACGCACGCACACACACTCACTCTCACACGCACGAACGCACGAACACTCACTCTCACACGCACGCACGCACGCACACACACTCACTCTCACACGCACGAACGCACGAACACACACACGCACGCGCGCACACACACACACACACACACACACACACACTGACCGGCTCTGCTGCAGTCCTGAGCCGTACGAGGCTTTGATGATGATGTACTCCACGCTGCTCAGCACACACACACACACGCACGCACACACACTCACTCTCACACGCACGCACGCACGCACACACACTCACTCTCACGCGCACACACGCACACGCACACGCACACGCACACACACACACACACACACACACTGACCGGCTCTGCTGCAGTCCTGAGCCGTACGAGGCTTTGATGATGATGTACTCCACGCTGCTCAGCACAGACAGGAAGTCGGCGTGGCTCACGGCCTCGTCAGACACAGAGTTGAAATACTTCCACTTGTGCTGCACACAAACAGCAGAAACACACACACATCTTTATTATCTTTTAAATTCTAAAATAGGTAAATAGATAAATAAAATTAAACTAAAATGGCAGAATAAAGTGCAGCAGACGCAATGACTGGTAACTTTCACCGTTGAAAGGATACGATGACAGTTTTTATTTTTTTATTAAAAATAAATTTCCCATATATATTTTCTTTCAATAATTCAAGCACTTCTTCATAAAAATTGCTGTTTTCACAGGTTTTCCAAGACTTAAATTCAAAAAGTACTTTAAAGGTGCAGTGTGTAATATTGAGGAGGATCTGTTGACAGAAATGCAATATCATACACAGAACTGTGTTTTCAGTGGTGTATAAAGAGCTTACTTAATGAAGCGTTATGTTTTTATTAGCTTAGAATGCGCATTTATATCTACACACACTGCGGGTCCGCTTACATGCACGTGTCTACGGTGGCCCTGAGCGGACACACGCGTTTCCTCACTGTTGTTCTTCGTGTAAAGAAGCGAAACTTAAGTCAGCGAATAAAACATGGACACAATGATGAACAGGTGACAATAATATCCACAATAACATCGTTTTACTGAATAATAAAATAAACCTAATTTCTTAATTTATCTTTGTAAAGAAACCTCATTGTTTAACTGCAACTCTCTGCTGTCTCAGACGACGACATCACTTCCTGACGCCACCGTTGGGTGTACTACGCAACCTCACCACTAGATGCCGCTGTAATGCACACACTGCACCTTTAAGCAGCTTGTACGCGGGTCAGAAGTCACGTGATCAGACTCACCTCGGTCAGAGGAACTTCTTGCTCGGTGCGAACGCCGTTTTGCGGCGCGGGAGCGTCGGTGTAGATGACTAGCTTGCGCAGGTGTCCGCCCCTCATCAGCACCTGAGGCTCGTGATTGGCCAGCCCGACGCCATCGGCGGCGAAGAACGCGATCGCGAAGGAGAGTCGTCCTCCGTACGACAGCAGCTGCGACACGGGAAACCACATGCACACACTCAGCAAAACAAGAAAATACTTCTAAAGTATTTCAACATTTACTAATGCATTATTAAAATCAAAAGTTGTAATATTGTTAATATTGTTTAATTGATCTGAACTAATATAAACTAACAATAAACTAAATACTGTAAATAAATAAATAAATACTGTAACAAATGTATTGCATGCATACATGGTATGCAAAGTATTTGTGATATTTCTGTGGGATTTGTACCTCATTAGCATAACACATTACCGTGGTATTTCAGTGGGCTTTGTACCTTGTTACCGTGGTATTTCTGTGGGCTTTGTACCTTGTTACCGTGGTATTTCTCTGGGAGTCTCCAGTAATAGGGTCCGGCGAGGACCGCCAGACTGCGCAGGTGAGCCGCGTCCAACAGCATCTCTTGCTGCGAGTAATGAACGCCCTCTAGCGTCCCCTGCTGGTCACTCTGAGACACGACGCGCAGCAGCGGCGGCGCAGAGCCCAGCGCCAGCTGAAACACACACACAGTTATGCGTTAAATACATGCAGGATTAACGAAGACTGTGTTCATGGGGATCATGATTTCCTGCCACAGAAGCGGTATCATCTGAGTTGTGTTTGTGTGTGCAGTAAACGTGCGGAGAAACCCTGTAGATTCACTGACTCACAAACTAATGACTCTTATGAGCCTTTTTTTAAAGAATCACTTACTCACTGAATACGACAGTAACAATCATATACCAAAAGTTTAGGGTCAGTAAGTTTTATTTAATTTTTTTAAGTTTATGTGTGTGTGAGTGTGAGTCAAGTAAAGTCAAGTCAAGTGTATTTATATAGCGCTTTTCACAATATAAATTGCATCAAAACAGATTCACAGTATCAATCAAATAACATAACAATGTTTGTTTCTTAGTGGAAAAAACATCCACGTTTGGTAGGGCTGATCAATGGTATTAATGCTTGGTTAATTAATTTGAATATCCCCAACTGAGCGTGCCAAAGGCAACAGTGGCAAGTGTGAGTGTGTGTGTGTGTGAGTGTGTGAGTGTGAGTGTGTGTGTGCGTGTGTGTGTGTGTGTGTGTGTGCGTGTGTGAGTGTGAGTGTGCGTGTGTGAGTGTGCGTGTGTGTGTGTGTGTGTGTGTGTGTGTGTGTGTGTGTGTGGTCGCTGCTCACCGGCACTCGGATCAGGCCACTCAGCTCCTCACACACACTGGAAACCCCGGAGCAGAAGCACGGACTGCAGCCGGAAGGGTTCTGCGCCATCAGACCGAACGTCCCGCTCTTGCACTCGCCGCAGCCTCTGCCGCCCACGTTCTCCTGGACACAGAGTTATTATTAAAGAGGCTGTTCTCCATCTTCATCTCTTCAGTGTGTGTGTTGCTGTGTGGTCATGAAGAAGCTGCAGTTCTTCTCTATATCAGAGTCAGTGTTTCTGAACTCCTGAAACGCCTCCGGGAACGCGTCACAATATTCCTCATTATAATAATTCATACGCAGAATAAAGGGGCGGGGCCTGGTTGAGTTAGTTAGTAGTGTGTTAAACTGGCGGTTATGGTAAGGGGCGGGACATTTCCCAAACACACTCAAAGCGCTCGACCAATCACAACACACTGCTCCAGCCGACCAATCAGAGCACAGTGTGCTTTCAGGAGGAGGGGCTCCATAGAGACAGAAAGTGAACAGAGCGTTACTGACAGACTGGGAAGAGAGGAGCCGCAATGGAGGATATGAGTTTTTCTTTTTACAATATAGATTGTTCCGAGCAGCTTTACAGAGATTACAGGAAAATAATGAAACAAAGTTTGTTTCCAGAAGAAAATATCATCACAGTCCAGCTTAAGTAAGTTCAGTGATGCTTCATTATTGTTGTAAAAAAGTGATTAATTTAGTTCATTTATATATATATAGCCGCTCTGGAGAAAAGTGTGATGTCATCGTCAGCTCAGCTCAGACTCATATAATGCAGTAGATCAATAATATTGTTAATTGCATTTAAAACATGTTAAAACATCTAACAGTGAACGGAAACGCTGCTATCGTCACCTTGCAGGCGCACTGTCCGTGATCCTCACACCCACACACTCCCAGTGTGCCGTTGCAGAACTCCTCGCGCGTGCCGTCCGGGTCGCAGTTGCACGCGGTGCATTCTGGGAAGTTTTTGTAGCCCAAAGCGCAGCGGTCACACTTGAGCCCGGAGAAGTGTGTGTTGCAGCGACACTGAGCCGACAGCAGATCACACTGAGACGAGCTCGAGCCGATAGGACTGCAGTCACACGCCTGCAAACACACACACGCACACACACACACACGCACCCACGCACGCACGCACACACACACACGCGCGCACACACACACACACACACACACACAGTTATTGTGCTGATACCGTAGTAAACATGCTTATTCATCACAATACCGCGGTGTTGTCCCCAGTTGGTGAGTGATGCGACGCACCTTACAGCCGGACACGCCGTCGTGACCCCAGTGACCTTCCTCACACTCTTCACACTTCGGCCCGAGTGTGTGTGGAGGGCAGATACACTCGCCCGTCTCTGCGTTGCAGTTCCCGTGTGTGTGTTCGCAGTCACACGCTAGAGACACAAAACAGGTGAGATTACAAGAGCCCATCACACTACAAAATACACACTCACTCACTCACACTCGCTCACTCACACACACGTACACACACACGCACATGCACGCGCACACACACACACACACACACACACACACACACACTCACTCCCTCACTCACACACACACGCACACACACACATACACACACACTCCCGCACACACACACACACACACACACACACACACACACACACACACACACACACACACACACACACGCACACGCACACATACACACACACACTGTCACAGTGTCTGGTTTATGTTTCCCTGGGTGTCCACTAGTGGTCCTCTTCCCCACGGTGTCTTTTACATCGGAACTACATTCCCCACAATCCTTGTCTGCACTCATCACTGTTCATTGCACCCAGCTGTTCCCCATCATGATTGTTTGTTCTGTGTGTGTAAATACCCTGTCTGTTTAGTGTTTGTTACGGAGTCCTTGTTTTTCATCACCCCACTTCGGAGTACTGCCTTCTTGTTTTGTTCCTGTTCATGTTGGATTGCCTTTTGGATTTTGACCCTTGCTTTGGACTGGTTTCCGATTTTGGATTATCCCTAATAAATTCTTACTGCAATTGGATCTCCCTGTTTCCCGTGTGTGGATCGTGACAGAAGGACTCCGTCATGACTAGATGCAGCGGTAAGAATTTTCGTGGCTCTTCCCCAGCCATCCAGAAGGGGCATTATAAGACCGAAGAGGTGCCTCCGCGGATTAACATTTTTCAATGTTTTGCACTATGGGCCCGTCAAATGGTCCTTCCTCGACCCTGGGCTGGCGATGTCCAACCCAGAGTTCCATCCACCGCTGGTTCCGTCCAGCCCAGAGCCCTCACCGCTGGCCCCGTCCAGCCCAGCGCCCTCTCGCTCTCATGGACGGAGGAGGAGGAAGAGACACAGTCCATCTGCCGATCTAGAGACCGCTCATGCTCCGTTTGCCCAGTCAGAGACTGTTCACGTTCCGTCTGCCAAGTCACAGACTATTCAGGTCACATCTGCCCAGACAGAGACGGCTTACGCCATGTCTGCCCAGTCGGAGACAGATCGGGAGATGCCCATTCTCGTGGCCGCCCGAGAGCCGGAGCCAGTGTCCGCTGTTCCTGAGCCGGAGCCAGTGTCCGCTGTTCCTGAGCCGGAGCCAGTGTCCGCTGTTCCTGAGCCGGAGCCAGTGTCCGCTGTTCCTGAGCCGGAGCCAGTGTCCGCTGTTCCTGAGCCGGAGCCAGTGTCCGCTGTTCCTGAGCCGGAGCCAGTGTCCGCTGTTCCTGAGCCGGAGCCAGTGTCCGCTGTTCCTGAGCCGGAGCCAGTGTCCGCTGTTCCTGAGCCGGAGCCAGTGTCCGTCACCGCCCTGGCCGCCCGAGGGGTCCTCACCGCCCTGGCCGCCCGAGGGGTCCTCACCGCCCTGGCCGCCCGAGGGGTCCTCACCGCCCGGGCCGCCCGAGGGGTCCTCACCGCCCTGGCCGCCCGAGGGGTCCTCACCGCCCTGGCCGCCCGATGGGTCGTCTGCTTCGCCCTGGCCGCCCGAGGGGTCCTCACCGCCCTGGCCGCCCGATGGGTCGTCTGCTTCGCCCTGGCCGCCCGATGGGTCGCCTGCTTCGCCCTGGCCGCCCGATGGGTCGCCTGCTTCGCCCTGGCCGCCCGATGGGTCGCCTGCTTCGCCCTGGCCGCCCGAGGGGTCCTCACCGCCCTGGCCGCCCGATGGGTCGCCTGCTTCGCCCTGGCCGCCCGAGGGGTCGCCTGCTTCGCCCTGGCCGCCCGAGGGGTCGCCTGCTTCGCCCTGGCCGCCCGAGGGGTCGCCTGCTTCGCCCTGGCCGCCCGAGGGGTCGCCTGCTTCGCCCTGGCCGCCCGAGGGGTCGCCTGCTTCGCCCTGGCCGCCCGATGGGTCGTCTGCTTCGCCCTGGCCGCCCGATGGGTCGTCTGCTTCGCCCTGGCCGCCCGATGGGTCGTCTGCTTCGCCCTGGCCGCCCGAGGGGTCGCCTGCTTCGCCCTGGCCGCCCGATGGGTCGTCTGCTTCGCCCTGGCCGCCCGATGGGTCGTCTGCTTCGCCCTGGCCGCCCGAGGGGTCCTCGCCGCCCTGGCCGCCCGAGGGGTCGCCTGCTTCGCCCTGGCCGCCCGATTGTTCCCCTGCATGGAAATGGCCCACCATCCCTCCCCCTGATCCTCCGCCATTCCACCTCCCTCCTGAACTCTTGTGTTCTGTGTTAGTTGTCTTGGAGCGTCTGGTAGCCGCTCCGTAGAGGGGGGGTTATGTCACAGTGTCTGGTTTGTTTCCCTGGGTGTCCACTAGTGGTCCTCTTCCCCGCGGTGTCTTTTACATCGGAACTACATTCCCCACAATCCTTGTCTGCACTCATCACTGTTCATTGCACCCAGCTGTTCCCCATCATGATTGTTTGTTCTGTGTGTATAAATACCCTGTCTGTTTAGTGTTTGTTTTACGGAGTCCTTGTTTTTCATCACCCCACTTCAGAGTACTGCCTTCTTGTTTTGTTCCTGTTCATGTTGGATTGCCTTTTGGATTTTGACCCTTGCTTTGGACTGGTTTCCGATTTTGGATTATCCCTAATAAATTCTTACTGCAATTGGATCTCCCTATTTCCCGTGTGTGGATCGTGACACACACACGCACACGCACGCACACACACACACTCCCTCACTCACACACACACACACGCACAGACACACACACTCCCACTCACACACACACATAAATCAACGACAATAATATCCGTTCTTACGTGTGCATCCGTTCTCTCTAAAGTTGAAATATCCGCGCTGACATCGATCACATTTGTCACCTGTCACTCCAGTGATGCATTGGCACCGCCCCTCCTCGTCACATGACCCAGACACAGAGCCTGATTGGTTACATTCACACAGTCTGCAGCCATCGCCACTGTTAATACCATGATAACCAGCCTGAAACACACACACACACACACACACACACGTTATATGAACAGCTACCAACCATCACACTGGAAAAATGCTTTTCTTACTTAGTATTTTTGTCCTTTCCAGTCCAAATATCAAATAATTCTTAAATTGAGATGCATTTACTAGAAGAGTGAAATGCCATAAGATATTATGTCTTGTTTTCCACAGGAATTAATCAAAATGAAGTGAGTTTTTGCTCAAAACAAGCAAAATTATCTGCAATAGGGGTCAGAAAAATAATTTAATTAAAAAAGAAACAAGATTATTTTTCTGACCTAATATCTAAAAGAATTTCAGCATTTTTTGCAGTGTAAAACTTTGTTCATTAGCGAATGAAGCAATGCAACATGAATAATCATAAACATCCCATGACGTACCTGACAGCGGTCACATGTTTGTCCGATCACGTTGGCTTTACACTCACACTGACCCGAGATCACGTTACAGACGGCAGACAGAGACCCG
>CM060639.1:1371063-1373563 GCA_030578275.1 Meda fulgida
GTCTGCCTCAGCGCACGCCCGCTGCCCTACACACAACACACAGATGCGCTGACCTCACGACAACTACAAAACAAGCGGTGACACTTTATTTCAGTGTCCTTGTTACATGTTACATGTACTTACCGTAGTAATAACAGTAAATTATGCATAATTACATGCAAATAACCCTCAATCAAACCCTAACCCTATAGCAAGCACATGTAGTTAATTATTATTACACGGTACTTAAATATATAACTACACTATAACATGTAGTTGCTTAGTGTTTTTCAAAACGGTACCTCTTTTTTTTACACACATAATGCAAAATACCTCATATCACGGAATCACAAACACATCTCAAAAGCAAACATTTGTCTCACGTTGCAAACACCTTTGCCATGATACACACAGTTATTCAAAACTAAAGCACTAATTTCAAGAGCTCATGGTAAGATTGTAAGTAATCGGCAGAGAAATGTTGAAAAATTCATGCTAAACACGAAAGCAAGATTGAAACCAAACTTTTTTTTTTTTACTGTAAGCATTTATGGTTGTGAATACAGTATTACAGCCCGAAAACCCATAACTCGACCTTTGACCTGTTTAAAGGCCTATTCTACAGCCATCAGGTGTTCAGTAAAACAATGAGTGTTTGCACATGAGGAGTGTGTGTGTGTGTGTGTGTGTGTGAGAGTGCATGTGTGTGTGTGTGTGTGTGAGTGCGTGCGTGTGTGTGTGCGTGTGTGTGAGAGTGCATGAGAGTGTGAGTGTGTGTGTGTGTACGTGCGTGCGTGTGTGAGAGTGCTTGTGTGTGTGTGTGTGTGTGTGTACGTGCGTGTGTGTGTGTGTGTGTGAGAGTGCATGTGTGTGTGTGTGTGTGTGTGTGAGAGTGCATGTGTGTGTGTGTGTGTGTGTGTGTGTGTGTGTGTGTGAGTGTGTGTGAGGCTCTGATTCATTACTGTGGTGTTTTGATACGTTGTTTGAAAAAGGAAATCAAGAGACTTGATTTGTGTGTGTTACATAGAGAATTGTGTGTTGTGGTTTGCAAAACGTGTTTTATGAAATTGAAAACTAAGGCTGAAAATTAGTGTATGGTTTTGCAGATTTGGTGTGTGTGGTTCTGGTGTTTGAGTGTCAAGTTTCAGAAATTGTTTGACAAGTGTGTATTCTGTGTGTACGCAGTTGATAAAACTCTAATATTACTCAGTACTTAAATGTATAATTACACTGTAACAATGACACCTTAAAATAAAGTGTAGCCAAACAAACTTTTAAAGCTTCACACCACAGTAATCATGTAGCAATAAACACTTATATCTGATAAACAAGTCATTGGAGTCAGATCCGCAGAATACTTATCATCTTACCTCAATAATTACACTGAAATCTGAGCTCAGCGTTTTGTCCACGTTCTCCTCAGACGTGTCGTACGCAACGCTGTAGTTCAAGAATCCTCCGTACGACGCCAGCTGTGCAGACATGAAGACGCAGTTAAGCAGAATACTGCGCTAATGTGGACATCATTTTTATATATATATTAAACTACTGCACAGATGATTGTAGGTCATCAGCTGATGTTTTAGTTCAAGTCAGCTTCACTTCTAAAGCGCTTTATACAGTCGATTATTTCTTTATACAGTAGATTATTTCTTTATACAGTCGATTATTTATTTATACAGTCGATTATTTATTTATACAGTAGATTATTTCGATGCAGCTTAATAGTAATAAACAGGAATCAGCTAATATAAAAATAAATAAATTTCAGTTGTACAGAGACAATAGTGCATTATTCAGCTCAAGTTTAGCTCTCATCTGATAGTGTTCAATATTAGTTAATATTACTGAATATTACTTGCCTTTTATTCTATATTAGAACATTATACTATTTTAAAATCCCCCTGTGGTGAAACTCCAGCGTTTAATGTTGTTTATGTGTCTATGTGGTGTTTTTAATATGCTTTAAGACACACATGTGTAAGTTCATAAGTCGACAGCATTGCTGAGTATTTTCTGCTTAAAACTGCAGTGAACCAAAGACAGTCTCAAAAACACTGAAATCGCTGGTGTTTCTGACGTCACAAACGACCTTGTAACCAATCAGATCAACGTGTGCTCGTCAACCAGTGGATCTCTGAGTGAGTGAGTGAGTGGAGGCGGGGCTCATCTGCATATTCATAGAACCACGCATACTAAATGAGGCAAGGGTGTCGAGTTACATTCAAGATATTTTAAGGAAAAAAAGTTTATGTCATTTTGGTGATCAAAGACGAGTTTTATGAATGATGAGTTATTGACTACAAGGGGGACTTTAAAAATAGTAATAAAAAAAATAAAAAAAGGTGGTAATATCCACCAGTTCTGATTTCATGTTGAATGGAAATGAGAGCTGATGGCAATGAATGCTATAATTAGATGTTTTAATTTCATTAATCCCCTGGGGACAGACGCTGTGAATGTGTGTAAGCTAATTAGCTGCAAATGTGTTAATGACTGTGAGTCAGGGGTGCGGCCAGGG
>CM060639.1:1381063-1386063 GCA_030578275.1 Meda fulgida
TGCCACGGCTGGAAGTCCAGCCCGTCCAGAGAGCGCTCCAGAACCCAGTTCCCGGGTCGCGGGGAGTTCGCCGCCTTGATGATGATGTAGGCGACCTGGAAGACCTGCGGGAGAAGAGCAAACACTGGGTCACATGGACAGAAGCGTCACTGTAGTTAAAGCTGACATATTATGCCTCTTTTCGCCAGATGTATAAATCTTTGGTGTCCCCAGAACGTGTGTGTAAAATTTCAGCTCAAAATACCAGATCATTTATTATAGCTTGTCAAATTTGCCCCTTTTTGGGTGTGAACAAAAACTCGCCGTTTTTGTGTGTGTCGCTTTAAATGCAAATGAGCTGCAGCTCCGCCTCCGTTCAGAAGAGGGCGGAGTCTTCACACAAGCTTCAGAAACTCCGGCAATAACAACACACACCAATATCACTCCTCCAGAATCCCAGACACACACACACACACACAATCTCACTCCTCCAGAATCCCAGAATAACCAGTAGCGAGTGCATCTTTACGGAGACTCAGAGCTTCACTTTTACACTTTTCTGAATGTTAGTGGAGACGTTTATGTAGTTGCTGTGGAGTTCCACTGATCATCTCATCCTCATGTTGAGCTTCTACACAAGTGTGCACAGTTCCTGAGATGTTTATAAGACAGCGGTGACATGTTCAGGTCTATAGTGTTCAGTGCTCATCTGTGCTCAACCACACACCAGCTTCAGGACAGAACCAACCCTAACCCATCACACACACACACACACACACACACACACACACACACACACACACACACACACACACACACACACACACACCAGCTTCAGGCTCTGCTGGATCTTCTGCCAGTGTGTTACAACTGGTTATACTGGTGGCGCTTGCCATGTGTGTAAACGTGCAGATTAAGGGCCGGTAATATTATAAACGTGCAGATTAAGGGCCGCTAATATTATAAACGTGTAGATTATAAACGTGCAGATTAAGGGCCGGTAATATTATAAACGTGCAGATTAAGGGCCGGTAATATTATAAACGAGCAGATTAAGGGCCGCTAATATTATAAACGTGCATATTAAGGGCCGGTAATATTATAAACGTGCAGATTAAGGGCCGCTAATATTATAAACGTGCAGATTATTATAAACGAGCAGATTAAGGGCCGGTAATATTATAAACGTGTAGATTATAAACGAGCAGATTAAGGGCCGCTAATATTATAAACGTGCAGATTAAGAGCTGGTAATATTATAAACGTGCAGATTAAGGGCCGCTAATATTATAAACGTGCAGATTAAGGGCCGGTAATATTATAAACGTGCAGATTAAGGGCTGGTAATATTATAAACGTGCAGATTAAGGGCCGCTAATATTATAATAAAATCCTCTTACGAATCTCATCGTCTTATTTTTGTACATGCTCTCAGAGAAAGCCTCACCAGAACACAGCTACTGGGTTTCACTGTTCAGGGTTGGTAGAAGCACACGATTATAGCACTAAAATCAGATTTTCATGATATGTCCCATTTAACTAAAACCATGAATAAACATGTAATAAAATAAGCAGCTGAAGGACACTGGTGACTTCCTTCCTGTCGTCTCAGATATTAAACCAAACATTTACACTTTTCCTTCTGATGACCCTCAGGCTCTCTCCTCCGCTGAGCCCTGCTCAGACACAACAAGTTCTGGCAGGAGCAACACTGCAGATCTCGTGCGTGTGCGTGTGCGTGTGTGTGTGTGTGTCTCAGACAAGCACTGGGTTGAACATGTTTCCACACACACACACACACACACACACACACACCTCACCTGAACACGTGGGCTTAATGCACTGAAACTATTCTTCTGTAATAATCAACATTATGGTTTCTGTGATGTAGGTTTAGTTTAGAGGATACAATACACAGCATACACCATTACCCCTGAGGAGAATCCCTGCAAACCACATAAGTATGAGTGTGAGTGTGTGTGTGTGTGTGTGTGTGAGTGTGTGAGTGTGTGAGTGTGTTTGAGTGTCTGAGTATGTGTGTATGTGTGTGTATGAGTGTGTGTGAGTGTGTGTGAGTGTCTGAGTGTGTGTGTGTGAGTGTCTGAGTATGTGTGTGTGTGTGTGTGTGTGTGTGTGTGTGTGTGTGTGTGTGTGTGTGTGTGTATGTGCGTGAGTGTGTTTGAGTGTCTGAGTATGTGTGTGTGTGTGTGTGTGTGTGCGTGAGTGTGTTTGAGTGTCTGAGTATGTGTGTATGTGTGTGTTTGAGTGTGTGTGAGTGTGTGTGAGTGTCTGAGTATGTGTGTGTGTGTGTGTGTGTGTGTGTGTGTGTGTGTGTGTGTGTGTGCATGAGTGTGTTTGAGTGTGCGTGAGTGTGTTTACTGGATGCTTAGCGATGTAAAGACGAAGACAAACACAAACGCGCGTCTGAGAGTAATGACAGCGTTCGAGCGTCTCTGCGTTCATGAGATTTCTGGAATCCCCGGAATAAAGCGTGTGTGAAGATGCAGGGAAATCACGGATTACAGGCTGATTTTCCACTTTCATTGAGCTGTGACGATAATCACAGGCCGCCGTACTGTACAATTATGGGATGGTTGCTAGGGAAAACAACAACTGCTCGAAGAAATATGAATAAATGCACCTATGAGTGAAGGAGTATCTCTGTGTGAACTGCATACGGTGAGAAAACGTCTCTGACACTGAACTTCACATTAGACACAATAATCATTGTTTCCTGAAGACGTACAACATTGTGTCGTCTGGAGAAACTCAAGGGCGTTTGGATCACTCAAACTATATACTGAATAACATTTAGATAGCCAAACACATTATTGTGCACTTTTTGTATTTATTGTTATTTTTATCAACAATTTGGATCAAGTTGTATCAAACTATCTTTTTGGATTTTCGTGTAAATGTGTATGTCTGTAATTTAACACTACCAATGATTTGGCAAAGTAACGACTTTAATATTATCCCATATTAATAAAGCTAATGAATCTTGAACTTATTAGTAAAATCCCACCAAAACGGGATAAAACGGGATAAAGATTCACACACTGAAGATGAAAACCAGCATCAGAAACCAGTCGCCTCTTCACCCAGGGAACACGATCTGGCCAAACAAACACAAGCCAAGGAGACGTTTGGCCCCCCAGACAGTGACACTATCAGACCGTAAACACACACACACACACAGAGAGAGACACACACACACACATACGGTCTGCTGTCCAAACACCTCTGGAGGATCTTCAACAGCAGTGTTGGTCACACTCTTTTTATCACACACACACACACACTCACACACTCACACAGCTGTGAAGAAGCCGTAAACAGTGCTACTCTACAACGACACTAGATCAAACAGGTTCTGGCGTTTGCTTTGTGTTGCGAGTCAAAGAAACGTAAACATCTCTGAACTCTGACCTTTGCAAAATCATTCATTACAAATATAAACTCGCCCAGTTTGAGCAGCGCAACGTTAACTTCTGTCTCAACCAATGACTGAGTTTAGGGCGGGGCTATCTGTTTAACTGACCAATGATGTGAGTTTAGGGCGGGGCTATGTGCTTAACTGACCAATGATGTGAGTTTAGGGCGGGGCTATCTGCTTAACTGACCAATGACGTGAGTTTAGGGCGGGGCTATCTGCTTAACTGACCAATGATGTGAGTTTAGGGCGGGGCTATCTGCTTAACTGACCAATGACGTGAGTTTAGGGCAGGACTATCTGCTTAACTGACCAATGATGTGAGTTTAGGGCAGGACTATCTGCTTAACTGACCAATGATGTGAGTTTAGGGCAGGGCTATCTGCTTAACTGACCAATGACGTGAGTTTAGGGCAGGGCTATCTATTTAACTGACCAATGACGTGAGTTTAGGGCGGGGGCTATCTGTTTAACTGACCAATGACGTGAGTTTAGTGCAGGGCTATCTGCTTAACTGACCAATGACGTGAGTTTAGTGCAGGGCTATCTATTTAACTGACCAATGACGTGAGTTTAGTGCAGGGCTATCTATTTAACTGACCAATGACGTGAGTTTAGGGTGGGGCTATCTGTTTAACAGACCAATGACGTGAGTTTAGTGCGGGGCTATCTATTTAACTGACCAATGACGTGAGTTTAGGGTGGGGCTATCTGCTTAACTGACCAATGACGTGAGTTTAGGGTGGGGCTATCTGCTTAACTGACCAATGATGTGAGTTTAGGGCAGGGCTATCTATTTAACTGACCAATGACGTGAGTTTAGGGCGGGGCTATCTGTTTAACTGACCAATGACGTGAGTTTAGGGTGGGGCTATCTGCTTAACTGACCAATGACGTGAGTTTAGGGTGGGGCTATCTGCTTAACTGACCAATGACGTGAGTTTAGTGCAGGGCTATCTATTTAACTGACCAATGACGTGAGTTTAGGGTGGGGCTATCTGTTTAACAGACCAATGACGTGAGTTTAGTGCGGGGCTATCTATTTAACTGACCAATGACGTGAGTTTAGGGTGGGGCTATCTGTTTAACAGACCAATGACGTGAGTTTAGGGCGGGGCTATCTGTTTAACTGACCAATCCAAGGCGATAAAGAATGATCCATAGAGGCCAGAAATAAAGGTTTTTGAGGAAAACATTTCAGGATGTTTCTCCTTATAGTGACTGCAATGGGGTCCAACGGGTTGAAGGTCCAAATTGGTTTATATCTATATTGGTTATAAAATGTCTGCTGGTTTGTGTAGATGAGACTCGTATTCCTCGGCTGGATCGTGTCGAGACTTTGAAGCTGCACTAAAACTCACATTGAAGTCACTATATGGAGGAAACCCTGGAGTGTTTTCCTCAAAAACCTTAATTTCTTTTCCACTGAAGAAAGAAAGACATGAGCATCTTGGATGACATGCGGGAGAGTAAACTATCAGGACATTTTAATTCTGAAGTGAACTACTCCTTTAAACTTATTTTTGTCAAAATTCCTCCTTTCCATCTAATGAATGACCACCAAATGGTGGCTGTAAAGCTTGAAAGC
>CM060639.1:1391063-1428563 GCA_030578275.1 Meda fulgida
ATGAGAGAACTTTTTGTGCACAAAAAAATCCAAAATAACGACTTTATTCAACCATTACTTCTCCTCCTAGTCATTCTCCTACTCTGTTGACGTAGTGTAAACAGTGCAGCGCTTCCGGGTTCTACATCAGAACTCCTGTGTCAGCATCACACGCATGTGTTGTGGCGCTCACATGAACAGCATCGGCCAATGGTGAGCCGGTGTTCTGTTGTAAAACCCGAAAGCGCTGCACTGTTTACACTACGTCAACAGAGTAGGAGAATGACGTGGAAGAGAAGTAATGGTTGTATAAAGTCGCTATTTTTGTTTGTTTTTGCGCACAAGTATTATCTTCACTTCATGACATTAAGGTTGAACAACTGTAGTCACATGGACTATTTTAACGATGTCTTCACTAACTTTCTGGGACTTTAAAGTTGCAATGACGTTGCTGCATATAGATGGTTCAGAAACCTCTCGGATTTCATCAAAAATATCTTAATTTGTGTTTCGAAGATGAACAAAGGTCTTACAGATTTTGAACGACATGAGGGGGAGTAATTAATGACAAAAACTTTATTTTAGGGTGAACTAACCCTTTAAGGGTACTCTGTTGTCAATATAAATGGGTCTCTGTGTAGATTCCATTTGAAATTACTTAATTCTGACTGAACTTTCACAAAAAAATGGAAAGTGTGACATTTCATAAGACATTTGAAAAACAGTTTACCCTTTGTTGTGTGTGGTTCGTCAAGTCCTTGCCAGTTGGCTGCAGTTTTTTATCCTTGCCTATTATAAAACATGAGCACAACTGAGAAGACTTTCAATATAGGCAATGTACAGTAATGGCACAGAATGCTGACTCAATGGGTACCAGTAATTGTGCCACACCTGTAATGTACCAAATATATTGGGGTTTATTTTGTTTTGTTTTTATGAAACTGTGTTGTGTTTGTAACTGTTAGATATTCATGAGAACAGGGGATTATTTATTAATTTTTGAACAAAAGATCAAAAACTGAAACAACCAAAAATAAATTCACTTCATTCTCTTCTCAGATTAGCCAATAGTGCCAATATTAGCAAGGGGCACTGTGTGTAATTAAGTACTCTTTTCTTCTGTTGGTACACACAGAAGAAACAATACTATTTTCAGAAAAATGTATAAGAGAAAATTATATACAATTATCTAAAGGATATATATTATTTAGGATATAAAAAATAAAAGCAAGTAAAAAACATGCAAATCATAAACCACTGGTTCTTTAAAAGTAAAACAATATCAGAAGTCTTCATAATCCTCCTGCGATGCAACACGATTCACTACTATTACCAGTTGATGCAACACGATTCACTACTATTACCATGTGATGCGGCACGATTCACTTCCATTACGATGCGGTGCAACACGATTCACTACTATTACCATAAGGTGCAACACGATTCACTACTATTACCAGTTGATGCAACACGATTCACTACTATTCCGATGCGATGCAACACGATTCACTACTATTACGATGCGGTGCAAACACGATTCACTACTATTACCAGTTGATGCAGCACGATTCACTTCCATTACGATGCGGTGCAACACGATTCACTACTATTACCAGTTGATGCAACACGATTCACTACTATTACCATGTGATGCAACACGATTCACTACTATTACGATGCGGTGCAACACGATTCACTACTTTAGCATGTGATGCAGCACGATTCACTACTATTACCATGTGATGCAGCACGATTCACTACTATAACCATGTGATGCAGCACGATTCACTACTATTACCATGTGATGCAGCACGATTCACTTCCATTACGATGCGGGTGCAACACGATTCACTACTATTACCAGTTGATGCAACACGATTCACTACTATTACCATGTGATGCAACACGATTCACTACTATTACGATGCGGTGCAACACGATTCACTACTATTAGCATGTGATGCAGCATGATTCACTACTATTACCATGTGATGCAGCACGATTCACTTCCATTACAATGCGGTGCAACACGATTCACTACTATTACCAGTTGATGCAACACGATTCACTACTATTACCATGTGATGCAACACGATTCACTACTATTACCATGTGATGCAGCACGATTCACTTCCATTACGATGCGGTGCAACACGATTCACTACTATTACCATGTGATGCAGCACGATTCACTTCCATTACAATGCGGTGCAACACGATTCACTACTATTACCAGTTGATGCAACACGATTCACTACTATTACCATGTGATGCAACACGATTCACTACTATTACCATGTGATGCAGCACGATTCACTTCCATAACAATGCGGTTGCAACACGATTCACTACTATTACCAGTTGATGCAGCACGATTCACTACTATTACCATGTGATGCAGCACGATTCACTACTATTACCATGTGATGCAACACGTTCACTTCCATTACGATGCGGTGCAACACGATTCACTACTATTACCATGTGATGCAGCACGATTCACTACTATTACCATGTGATGCAGCACGATTCACTACTATTACCATGTGATGCAACACGATTCACTTCCATTACGATGCGGTGCAACACGATTCACTACTATTACGATGCGATGCAACACGATTCACTACTATTACCATGTGATGCAGCACGATTAACTACTATTACCATGTGATGCAGCACGATTCACTACTATTACCATGTGATGCAACACGATTCACTACTATTAACATGTGATGCAGCACGATTCACTTCCATTTACAATGCGGTGCAACACGATTCACTACTATTACCAGTTGATGCAACACGATTCACTACTATTACCATGTGATGCAACACGATTCACTACTATTACGATGCGGTGCAACACGATTCACTACTATTACCATGTGATGCAACACGATTCACTACTATTACGATGCGGTGCAACACGATTCACTACTATTACGATACGATGCAACACGATTCACTACTATTACCATGTGATGCAGCACGACTCACTACTATTACCATGTGATGCAGCACGATTCACTACTATTACCATGTGATGCAGCACGATTCACTTCCATTACGATGAGGTGCAACACAATTCACTACTATTACCATGTGATGCAACACGATTCATTACTATTACCATGTGATGCAGCACGATTCACTTCCATTACGATGCGGGTGCAACACGAATTCACTACTATTACCATGTGATGCCAGCACGATTCACTTCCATTACGATGCGGTGCAACACGATTCACTACTATTACCATGTGATGCAACACGATTCAATACTATTACCATGTGATGCAGCACGATTCACTTCCATTACGATGCGGTGCAACACGATTCACTACTATTACCATGCGATGCAGCACGATTCACTTCCATTACGATGCGGTGCAACACGATTCATTACTATTACATGTGATGCAGCACGATTCACTTCCATTGCGATGCGGTGCAACACGATTCACTACTATTACCATGTGATGCAGCACGATTCACTTCGATTACGATGCGGTGCAACACGATTCACTACTATTACCATGTGATGCAGCACGATTCACTTACTATTACCATGTGATGCAACACGATTCACTTCCATTACGATGCCGTGCAGCACGATTCACTACTATTACCATGTGATGCAGCACGATTCACTACTATTACGATGCCGTGCAGCACGATTCACTTCCCATTACGATGCGGTGCAACACGATTCACTACTATTACATGTGATGCAGCACGATTCACTACTATTACCATGTGATGCAGCACGATTCACTACTATTACCATGTGATGCAACACGATTCACTTCATTACGATGCGGTGCAACACGATTCACTACTATTACCATGTGATGCAGCACGATTCACTTCCCATAACAATGCGGTGGCAACACGATTCACTACTATTACCAGTTGATGCAACACGATTCACTACTATTACCATGTGATGCAGCACGATTCACTTCGATTACGATGCGGTGCCAACACGATTCACTACTATTACCATGTGATGCCAGCACGATTCACTACTATTACCATGTGATGCAACACGATTCACTTCCATTACGATGCCGTGCAGCACGATTCACTACTATTACCATGTGATGCAGCACGATTCACTACTATTACGATGCAGTGCAAGCACGATTCACTTCCATTACGATGCGGTGCAACACGATTCACTACTATTACCATGTGAATGCAGCACGATTCACTACTATTACCATGTGATGCAGCACGATTCACTACTATTACCATGTGATGCAACACGATTCACTTCCATTGCGATGCGGTGCAACACGATTCACTACTATTACCATGTGATGCAGCACGATTCACTTCGATTACGATGCGGTGCAACACGATTCACTACTATTACCATGTGATGCAGCACGATTCACTACTATTACCATGTGATGCAACACGATTCACTTCCATTACGATGCCGTGCAGCACGATTCACTACTATTACATGTGATGCAGCACGATTCACTCTATTACGATGCCGTAAAGCACGATTCACTTCCATTACGATGCGGTGCAACACGATTCACTACTATTACCATGTGATGCAGCACGATTCACTACTATTACCATGTGATGCAGCACGATTCACTACTATTACCATGTGATGCAGCACGATTCACTTCCATTAAGATGCGGTGCAACACGATTCACTACTATTACCATGTGATGCAGCACGATTCACTTCCATAACAATGCGGTGCAACACGATTCACTACTATTACCAGTTGATGCAACACGATTCACTACTATTACCATGTGATGCAGCACGATTCACTTCGATTACGATGCGGTGCAACACGATTCACTACTATTACCATGTGATGCAGCACGATTCACTTCGATTACGATGCGGATGCAACACGATTCACTACTATTACCATGTGATGCAGCACGATTCACTACTATTACCATGTGATGCAACACGATTCACTTCCATTACGATGCCGTGCAGCACGATTCACTACTATTACCATGTGATGCAGCACGATTCACTACTATTACGATGCCGTGCAGCACGATTCACTTCCATTACGATGCGGTGCAACACGATTCACTACTATTACCATGTGATGCAGCACGATTCACTACTATTACCATGTGATGCAGCACGATTCACTACTATTACCATGTGATGCAACACGATTCACTTCCATTACGATGCGGTGCAACACGATTCACTACTATTACGATGCGATGTGACACGACTCACTACTATTACGATGCGGTGCAACACGATTCACAAAAAAATGTATAAGAGAAAATTATATACAATTATCTAAAGGATATATATTATTTAGGATATAAAAATAAAAGCAAGTAAAAAACATGCAAATCATAAAGCACTGGTTCTTTAAAAGTAAAACAATATCAGAAGTCTTCATAATCCTCCTGCGATGCAACACGATTCACTACTATTACCATGTGATGCAACACGATTCACTACTATTACGATGCGGTGCAACACGATTCACTACTATTACGATGCGATGCAAGACGATTCACTACTATTACCATGTGATGCAGCACGACTCACTACTATTACCATGTGATGCAGCACGATTCACTACTATTACCATGTGATGCAGCACGATTCACTACTATTACCATGTGATGCAGCACGATTCACTTCGATTACGATGCGGTGCAACACGATTCACTACTATTACCATGTGATGCAGCACGATTCACTTCGATTACGATGCGGTGCAACACGATTCACTACTATTACCATGTGATGCAGCACGATTCACTACTATTACCATGTGATGCAACACGATTTCACTTCCATTACGATGCCGTGCAGCACGATTCACTACTATTACCATGTGATGCAGCACGATTCACTACTATTACGATGCCGTGCAGCACGATTCACTTCCATTACGATGCGGTGCAACACGATTCACTACTATTACCATGTGATGCAGCACGATTCACTACTATTACCATGTGATGCAGCACGATTTCACTACTATTACCATGTGATGCAACACGATTCACTTCCATTACGATGCGGTGCAACACGATTCACTACTATTACGATGCGATGTGACACGACTCACTACTATTACGATGCGGGGCAACACGATTCACAAAAAAATGTATAAGAGAAAATTATATACAATTATCTAAAGGATATATATTATTTAGGATATAAAAAATAAAAGCAAGTAAAAAACATGCAAATCATAAAGCACTGGTTCTTTAAAAGTAAAACAATATCAGAAGTCTTCATAATCCTCCTGCGATTGCAAACACGATTCACTACTATTACCATGTGATGCAACACGATTCACTACTATTACGATGCGGTGCAACACGATTCACTACTATTACGATGCGATGCAAGACGATTCACTACTATTACCATGTGATGCAGCACGACTCACTACTATTACCATGTGATGCAGCACGATTCACTACTATTACCATGTGATGCAGCACGATTCACTACTATTACCATGTGATGCAACACGATTCACTTCCATTACGATGCGGTTGCAACACGATTCACTACTATTACGATGCGATGTGACACGACTCACTACTATTACGATGCGGTGCAACACGATTCACAAAAAAATGTATAAGAGAAAATTATATACAATTATCTAAAGGATATATATTATTTAGGATATAAAAAATAAAAGCAAGTAAAAAACATGCAAATCATAAAGCACTGGTTCTTTAAAAGTAAAACAATATCAGAAGTCTTCATAATCCTCCTGCGATGCAACACGATTCACTACTATTACCATGTGATGCAACACGATTCACTACTATTACGATGCGGTGCAACACGATTCACTACTATTACGATGCGATGCAAGACGATTCACTACTATTACCATGTGATGCAGCACGACTCACTACTATTACCATGTGATGCAGCACGATTCACTACTATTACCATGTGATGCAGCACGATTCACTTCCATTACGATGAGGTGCAACACAATTCACTACTATTACCATGTGATGCAACACGATTCATTACTATTACCATGTGATGCAGCACGATTCACTTCCATTACGATGCGGTGCAACACGATTCACTACTATTTACCATGTGATGCAGCACGATTCACTTCCATTACGATGTGGTGCAACACGATTCACTACTATTACCATGTGATGCAACACGATTCAATACTATTACCATGTGATGCAGCACGATTCACTTCCATTACGATGCGGTGCAACACGATTCACTACTATTACCATGCGATGCAGCACGATTCACTTCCATTACGATGCGGTGCAACACGATTCATTACTATTACCATGTGATGCAGCACGATTCACTACTATTACCATGTGATGCAACACGATTCACTTCCATTACGATGCCGTGCAGCACGATTCACTACTATTACCATGTGATGCAGCACGATTCACTACTATTACGATGCCGTGCAGCACGATTCACTTCCATTACGATGCGGTGCAACACGATTCACTACTATTACCATGTGATGCAGCACGATTCACTACTTATTACCATGTGATGCAGCACGATTCACTACTATTACCATGTGATGCAACACGATTCACTTCCATTACGATGCGGTGCAACACGATTCACTACTATTACGATGCGATGTGACACGACTCACTACTATTACGATGCGGTGCAACACGATTCACAAAAAAATGTATAAGAGAAAATTATATACAATTATCTAAAGGATATATATTATTTAGGATATAAAAAATAAAAGCAAGTAAAAAACATGCAAATCATAAAGCACTGGTTCTTTAAAAGTAAAACAATATCAGAAGTCTTCATAATCCTCCTGCGATGCAACACGATTCACTACTATTACCAGTTGATGCAACACGATTCACTACTATTACGATGTGATGCAACACGATTCACTACTATTACCATGTGATGCAACACGATTCACTACTATTACCAGTTGATGCAGCACGATTCACTACTATTACCATGTGATGCAACACGATACACTACTATTACGATGCGATGCAACACGATTCACTACTATTACCATGTGATGCAACACGATTCACTACTATTACCATGTGATGCAACACGATTCACTACTATTACGATGCGATGCAACACGATTCACTACTATTACCAGTTGATGCAACACGATTCACTACTATTACGATGCGATGCAACACGATTCACTACTATTACCATGTGATGCAACACGATACACTACTATTACGATGCGATGCAACACGATTCACTACTATTACCAGTTGATGCAACACGATTCACTACTATTACGATGCGATGCAACACGATTCACTACTATTACCATGTGATGCAACACGATTCACTACTATTACGATGTGGTGCAACACGATTCACTACTATTACCAGTTGATGCAACACGATTCACTACTATTACCATGTGATGCAACACGATTCACTACTATTACGATGCGGTGCAACGCGATTCACTACTATTACGATGCGATGCAACACGATTCACTACTATTACGATGTGATGCAACACGATTCACTACTATTACCATGTGATGCAACCCAATTCACTACCATTACGACGGGATGCGATTCAATCTAATACGATGCGATGGAGAAAAATATGATGCTATGCAATTCAATATGGTATAGATAGTTAACTTCTATTTCTTTTGTTCAGACATACAGCAAATCAAGTGCCATTTGGCTTTTAAAGCATGGCTTTTTCACAAACAAAAGATTTGGTTTTCACAAAACCAAAAGATTAAATACAGACATTATTTTCCTGTCCTGTCGCGTCTTTACATTGACTTAACATGGAAATCACCCGCTACAGGCGCTCTATCCGCATTCGGTGTGAACACAGCAGTTACATAATAAAATATTAATCACAAATGATTGGTCACTTTCTAAATAGTAAAAGTATAGAGCATCTCCTAATAGTTGTATATGAACAAATAGTTTTTTACCGATGCTGTTAGAAACGATGCATCGCGATACAAATGCCAACTTGTAACCGATACACACTTATTTAAATCGATGCATCGTATCGTTAGCTTTTATGCCAATGCACCGATGCGAATCAGTGAATCTTACCATCCCAAATATATATATATATATATATATATATATATGTTTATCTGTGGATATAGCCTACCTTTGTCTTCTCTTCAGGGCCATCTGTCACATCATCCACTGAAATGTAAATTACAAAGACAATTTTTTTTATTGTTATTTAAAATATTTTTCCATTTTACTTCCTCCTAACTATAGTTCTAGCTTAAACCCCATAATCACCAGTATTGAATAACGTACAAATAGATTTAAAAATAATTATCAAAATAAGGCTGACATCAATGACACCATTTTGGCAAAACCTGTAGTTACCACAAATTTAATGTGACCTGTGACTTTTAATTTCATACAATGATAAAAAAAAATTACAACAAAACAAACTTAATTACAGTATCCGCTGAAATTGACAGTATACAGGGCAACATGTTGTATTTACTCAGCACATATAGTTAAGTAATTATATCTATGTCGAGTTACTGAACCATTACTAACATGTTAAGTTTAGGGATAATTACCCAAATTTATTTAGCCAATCTTTATATTGAACATGAAAAGTACACTTTTGGTTTCACAATAACATGATCATATGGCTAGACATATTTATATTGTTTAATGCCACATTTTCTGTCATTTGAAAGCGTTTAAAATGTTTAACAAAAAAGTAAAAATACTGAAATGTTTTTTTAAATGAAAATTTTCACTAAAATACACAGATATAATCACCTATTTGCCTTAAATTCTAACAGATGATCTCTTTTCTTTTTTAATAAAACCGTAAAGATAAGTTACAGATAAGTTACAACAAAAAAATCTAAGTTTACATAAATTAAACTTAGATTGTATTAATTACTACAATCATCCCTTAATTACTTTGTAATAATGTAGTGGCCTCTAAACTTCTATTTAAACTGACCGGTTATTAATTAAAACATTATTTACCTATAAACAAAAGATTAAAGATTGAATTTCATGCACAACCATGAACTTGGCATGGTGTTGCAAGAGAATGAAAGGAGGGAGCATGGGGGGGCTATGTTTCTTTTTCTCCATGATTGTGCTTTTAAAAACCTCTGTTACTCTGGCTCATTAAGCTACGTATATAAGCTTTAAGAATTATTTTAAGTAATAAATGACGCACGCCAATTTGACATACTACAAATGAGTAAGATGTGTTTTGTATGATCTTCTCATTATCTCACCTGTGCATCCAGAGCTGCCATTCGTAGTTTGATCTTCCTGCAAGCACAAGTGTCATAGACAGTCAAACATCATGGTCTAATATCACATTGCACTGTATTTAAAATGTAATAGTACAATTTAGGCAATATATTCAAGTAATCGACATTGTAACATAATCCAATACAATTTCATAACATTTTGGCTGAAAATAAATGCCATGTATTGTCTGGTCTTGAAACCTGCATTATAGAAGTAGAAAAAACTTGTTCTGAATTTATTAAACTTCCCTCTTGCTTTGTTGAAACACATTATTGGTGTTAAGTGTGATAAAACGTCATGAATCCTGCAGGCCTCAGACTCACATGGCTGCACGTGTAGGCCGCTACAGATGCAAATCCTGGCCATCTTAAATTAATGTTACCAAAAGTAAGCTAAACATCCAGGGGAAGTAATAGGGACGCAAAATATGTATTTCAGAAATAACATAAAGACAACAACATTTTAAATTCGGCGACGTTTAAAAGCGGATTACCGCTAAAATGGAGTCACCTATGCAATCCTGTGATTTTAAAACAGCTTAAGACTCTTCGGAATCTAAAGCCCTAATGGATATATTATTATTATTATCATTATTGTCATTTTGGTACATTAATCTATACTTTCTGCAAAGCTGCTTTGAGATTATGCTTAAGGTGAAAAGCGCTATAACGTTAGAAATCAAATGACGTGACCTTTACGTTACGAAATATGTGCAAAGTTGCAAACAATATGCAAGTTAAATAAACAGCACCATATTATATTGAGAGCCTTGCACAAAAAGTCAAAAACTTACTTTTTTGTCGGCCATCCCGATCCAGGCTGTGTGTGTGCAGCATCTCTGCCTCTCGAGCATCTGTGTGTCGCAGGTGAGAGCTCCAGGAGTGGGGGAGGGGGAGGGATAGTCGCCGTGGGGTCTTAAAGATTCAGGTTCTGTGTGATGCATCAGCCATTACTGACACTCACTCGGCGAACTACATGGATATAGTCATATTAAAATTACCCGCGCTTTTTTCTTTCTTGTGCGGTTTTTGTTTTCTTTATAAAATGATGTATGGACATATATGCTCTGATAATATAGAGTATAAGATATGCTGTTATAAAAGAAATACATTTTCTCCTCAAATTCAGTACAATTTTATATAAATTTAAGTACAAAAATAAGGACTGAATGTTGATGTAAAAAGACATTTAGGCCTATATTATATTTAATATAAAAAAAACATTAATGAATGGAACAAATTTGGAACTATTAAACAGCTCACAAAAAGATTGACATTCATTAAAAAAAGAACTATTACAATCAAAAGAACAGATATTATTTTTACCCTCTGAGAGGAGATAAAATAAATAAAATAGGTTTGAAAGAAGTAAGACTTGTCTTAAGTGAGACCAAACTATGGATATATGAGGCCTCCACACAAGGCCCGCAGCTTCTTTGTTCTTGATGGTTTCTTGCATTTGAACTGGGTGAAAACATGTCAATGGTGTCATAGATACAAGAACCTGCTTGTTTACAAAAGGTACAAACCAGAAAGTGAGTCGGGGCTGTTGTTATTGTTACCGTCCTTAGAAATTGTCTATATTGATTCTGAAACTCTTTAACTGCATAAAATAAAATAAAAACAAACCATCTTCACAACAATTGCTCACCTTGCTTGTACTGTTCAAGACAATGATTGAAACCATGTATTGCTAGCACTTCTTTTGCTACTGCTTTCTCTTAAGACAAATTGCTTGTTGTTTTCCTCATTTCATGTGTAAGTGGCTTTGGGTAAAAGTGTCTGCTAAATTAATAAATGTAAATGTAAATGCACTCAGCTAGACAGCAGTTCACCAGTCAGAGGAGAACGGGGGAAAGACTATATTTGCAAACTATATAAATTAATTGTCAATTCAAGTTAAAAATACTATCACGTGATTTAATTTAGGGTAAGAATAACACATGGTAAAAATAATTCAACAAATGATGATGCAGTTTTTCCACTCTGGTACAACCTTCTGGCTTAGCCACTGCTTCAGATTCTCCCAAAATGACATTAAATATACAATAAGACCTCACTTAAACAGAAATAAAAGTGTTGTGGACAATTACGTTTGCATTATGTACTGCACGTACATGTAGGGGAGAGCGGGGCATAACCTAACACATTTTGGTTTTGGCTCAATTATTAAAAAAATTATTAAGTTAGATTTAACTTTTTTTTTACACAAACAACATACACATCTCTGCTACAAATGAACACTTAAAGTTTTTTTCTAGGGCCTACCATTTTCGTACAGTTGCACTGAAAGTGACAGAATTGCAAATGTTAAAACTTACCCCATATGCGGGGTTCACTGTAACAGACAGAGGGGTTAGTTGTAACACTTGTGTGTAACACATAATTCAGTACTATTTTATCTGTAGTTTGATATTGTTTGTGCATCTGAATAGATAGATATCCATACATCCATTCCCCATCCAATCATCCTTCTATTATGAAAGGGCTGCACAATTTTGCAATAAATAAATAAGTAAATAAAATCATCAAATATTGCAATTGCAGTTGAATTACATTTGTGTGTGGCAGCTGCATGCAAAATTATTATTAATAATAATAATAATAACAGTAATAATAATAAAAATGAGCTTAAAATTAAAATTTAAAGGGTTTATTGCATTAAAAAAGGCTATATTTTTTATAAATAAACAAGTGATCAATGCATAGTAAACTAAATGAAAAAAAAAATTCCAACATTGTTTGTGAAAGTCCAACAAAGTTAAATATATAAATAAATACTCAAACCTGAAAAGTTGCGTGGCTCCCTGCTTTCATTTGATTATCATTGTACACTTGGCGGCTTCGTTGTAACACTGGGCCACAACTAACCCCGCTGTATAAAAAATATTTTAAGCCTAGCTAACACTTGCTAGGAGTTGCTGACATGTTTCAAAACGGTGCTATGCTTTAGCCAACAAGACAGTGATTACAGCAATATAACGTTAGATTTGGAAACGTACACGCCCAACTCAGAAAGCGGAAAAAAAACCTATGATGAAAAAATGTACTTGGATGGTGTCAAAACACTCTTTGTCCAGTATCTTCACGAAAATATTATTAAAACTTTCCACAAATTCGCGGGAGACCATCTTCTGGCAGCGAGAGAAAAAGAGCGGAAAAACAACCTGCTTGATCCTGACTAACTATATAAAAGGTCCGTGTTACATTTAACCCCGCGTTAGGTTGTGCCCCGCGCTCCCCCTACGTCATCCATACATTGGCATGTGTTAGACTAGTGATTATGATATACTGTAGTGCTCATCATTTCCAGGATTTGAGTTCACTTTGTCAGAGTAGCCATAATGATTTGGCACCTGTTGTCACCAACATTTGGAGCCACAGAGGTCAATGTGCTGCTAGATTAGGGTTAGGGTTAGGGAGCTGCTCTGAGAGGTACTGGTCCACCACACTCAGATGCTGCTAGCATTTCTGCTTCATACCATGCTAGCTCTATTAACTGCTGTGCTAACATGACTATTGGTGATGATCAGTCCTCCGCTGTGGCCTTTAGCTGTTCCTTGTGTGACACTGTGAACTGGAGTGCATACGCTGGCACATGCTTACATCAGCAATTACACAGGACAATTAAACAGGCATTAGCCATGTTTTTAGCCCCGCTTCTACTAGCAGCACATCTGATGCTGGATCAGTAGATTATTTCTTAACTTTTTATGCAGCATCTGTTTATCTCACACTCTGCACTCTGCTCTAGCTTCATGAAAAGAGCTGTCTCCACCATGAGCTCTCTCCATTAGCTCCTGCTAAAGCAATAGCAGTCTCTCTGTTATCCCACAGCATCTAGGGCACAGGGTATTGGAAAGCTACTGATAAACTGTGAGATATGATGTATGATGAGGGTATAATGTGCTGCTCTGTTAGCCTAGCGGGTAGCATTTACAAGATAATAAAGTCATGAAACATTTATATGAAAATAGTGTGTTAGTAGTTCACTTTAAGGCTTTTGAGAGAGCACAGAGCTTTGTAGAATGTTTGTAGTTATCAAATATTACACCATTTGTGCAAAGGAATTACTAAAACAGATGACCAAAATCTGTTGAATCTCATTTGTATGTAGTGATATATTAAAAAGAAAGCCAGAAGATCTGAAAACAGCAGCTGCCAATTTTAGAAACAGAGATTGTATATAGTCAGGGCCTGTTAATTTATTAATTTTAAGAATTTCATAATTTTTTTCAAGTTTATTAGTGATCTGTTGAAAGTAAACTCTTTGATTTCTTTTTAATGTATGCAGAAGGGTATCCCAGAAAGGGAAATCTGTATTATCATTTACTGATCGTGATTTAATTAAATTATAATTAAATTATAATTATATATTAGAGTAATGATATAATAATGTATTATAATTACATTAACAAAATCACTTTTAAGTGTTTTTAACCTAAACTGACAATTAATTGATGTAGATTTTGTTGATAATCCCCTCCCATAAACCAGTCCACACAGAAGCGAGACTGAAACACCTGGAGTTGGCTAACCTCGTTTTGATTTCTTTCCTATTGTCATCAATAATGACTATATGAATATATACAGATCCATGATAAATTACATAAATGTCATTTTTAACAGATCTGTTATATTCTAATCATTTGATGCCTTATGAGGAAATATAACAAAGAATTTGCTAAATTAAAAATATAATTCGCTGTTTGTGGCTCAGTCTATCCAGAATTTCATTCTAGTGCACCAACAGTACATTTATTTAATTATGTTTATTTTATTAAGTAATATAAATAACTAAACATTATACTAATGTATAAATATATATAATTAAAAAGATAATTCATATCTTAGTTGAGTAAATAGATTGCCAAATTGTAATTTTATTATTGACCAATACCCCCAATAGGGCGCTAGAGAGTGCACACTTTTCCAGAACAATGTGACTGGTGGGGACAGCAATACTCTGTGTGACCACCAGGGGCGCATAGATATACACTAACACAGATTTTTGTCTTGAAAATGGTCTTCATGGGGACTTCAAAAAAAACAACATGGGGCGTGTCTAAACACTGTTTGGGAGGTGCTTGTGAGGCTTTGCCGGTGGGGACCTCAATTTAGGTCCCCACGGTGACACGAGTCCCCACGAGTCTGTGTGCATTCAGGTTGAAGTCCCCACCGGGATAGAAAAACAAGAACACACACGAATGCTGATAGGTCACATAACAACATGGAAGATTTAGTACGTACAAATTTAATTCATACTAACCATTATATAGAGCATACTTTTTTAACATCGTGAAGAAAGTCTACTACTCGACAGTATGCATTTCAGATGCACCGAGTGGACTGAGTGAAGCGGCATCTCTAACTAAACATGGGGGGCTTGATTTTTGTCGCATTCGGGAATTGAATGAGATCGTTGTATCATGTGGTTTGCTAATTGCTGTGATTGATCATATGAGTGACCGGTTTGTCCCGCCCTCACTATTCCAAAAACATATCATCATAGAAAGTAACAATGCATAGCAAGAGGGAGGGAAATTATTTTGAAAATTACAATGAAAAATATTTATAATATTCTGCAATATTCCATTAAAAAAACAAGAAAATTCTTTTTTATTCAGGTTTTGATTAAAGATTATGTAGTCAACAAAATTTGGATTAATTTGCAACGGATAATTGTCACCACAAGATTATTAATGTGCACTACCAATGTAAATCAGGTCCATTTTGATTACATGCAGACTTTAAATGTTTAATTTAGCAGTAATTTGCAGATCCTTAAAAGGAATTTCAACTTTCCCCACAAATGAAAATTATCCCATGATATTTACCTCACCCTCAAGACATGTATATGACTGAATTGGAGAATTATATTTAAAAAAATAATCCTGGCTCTTCCAAAGCTTTTAAAATAGGCGAGATTTTTGAAGCCCCAAAAATCACCCATCCAATGTAAAGTCATCCATACCTCTCCAGGGGGTTAATAAAAGGCATTACTGAAGTGAAGCAATGTGTTTGGGTTAGAAAAATATCCATGATAAAAACTTTATTAGCTAGAAACTGCTTCCAAACAAACCTATGGAGGTTTAGCCGATTACAAGGTAAAAAAGTAAACAACACACACAGACCTCTCCCCCCCCCCCACACACGAAACAACCACGAGAATCAACACTTACGTAACCCCAAAAATGAATTTTAAACATATTTTAAAGTGCCACGCTCTAACGTTCTCACTCCAGTGCCGTCAACAGCACACAAGCCTGAAGATTTGTACGCAATCCAAGGACAATGTAGATTTTGCAGTATTATATCAGTGTGCTATAAACCAAGCACTGAGGTTAAATCAACATGTTTTAAATTTTCTAATATGTCTGCATTAAATGGTCAACATCTAACCTCCATTAACCACACTCAGAGTCCCATCCTGGATCGAGATGCACCGGTGAAACATTCTTGTGTGTGACCACATGTGTTATTTTCCTTTATATCAATGGAGTCAAGATCTTCACCTTGAGGAAAAGACTGTTTTTCAGGAACATCTCGTTACACATTATTTTGTCACATGCTTGGGTCAGAGAACACGCTCACGTCTCTTATATGAGTATAGTGATATTTGTGAGTGCAGAAAGCAGGATTTTTTATTTTGAAAAAATGTCATGTATCATTCTTCTTGCGGCTGCACAATCCCTCTATCAGGTTGCCGTACTAAATCTGGGCTTGAAGTCACTGGAGAGGTATGTAGCCATCTGTATCCCTCTCCGACATGCAGAACATCACCAGTTACAAAATAACTAGACATGGCCATTGGTGTAAATTGGATGATGGGATTTAGGATTCCATGCTTGTCAGAGATTATTAACTTCCTATTCCATGATACAACAAACACATAGAGGAATTTGTTCTGCTCAAGAAACTACTCTTTTCCAGACTGCAGATATAAAAGAAACTTGAAATACTATTACTGTGTAATTTTTTGTCGTAGTGGGACCATATGTTATTATCATTACTTATGTTTCTATAGCTGCTGTGGCTAAAACAGCCTCCTGTGATAAAAGCAGCCAAAAAAGAAACCAACAAGACTGTTTCTGGTTGCATCAAAAACAGCTGGGTCGCTGTGCTGCATCCATTATAGTTGGAGTTATCCAAGAAGTCATTTATGAATTATAACCTGACACTATGACTTCATTACATGTAAATGTATATTTGCTTTGTAGTGTTTATGATTTTCCTCCTTTCCCAAATTCAAAGTTCTCTTATAAATTGCATGAGAGACCCATCAGGCCTTTAGCTCTTTATTTAAATACTACTTTACATTTGGTCACAAAAAGCAAAATAGATGTAAGACAGCAATAGGAGGAGGAAAATATATACTAACTGATGGGAAAAAAAACTTATTTAAATGTTATCTAAAAGGCTTTAGTTGATAACATTCTTTCATTATTAAGAAACAAAACATATATTTCTCTAAAAGTTTAAAATATGAGTTTGCGTATGATGATGAGATTTTGAGATCAACCACACAATAAAACTGATTTTTATAGAAAAGCGTGTATTTACTCAATCCACATTAAACCACTCTTGTCAACAATTGTTTGCCAGTGCAATAACCACACTATGGGATGCAAAAAAGTCCATTTAATCATGACATTCTGTTAAAATGTTGTTTAAATGTGATTTTAAAAAAAATCAGTTAAAATCACATAAAGTTACAATGTAGACTAAAGCCTCTATCCTTCCTTGGAAATCTAGCTTTATAAGTATTATGTCAGATAAATTCTTTAAAACTAAAACTCATATGATGTGTTTGGGCAATCTTGCAGCTTTTTTTTCCTTTTATTGACTTTAAAATACAAGAGTTGATTATTGCTCAATGGTCTGTAATAGTCCATGCACAGTTTTTTGAATTCATATTTTTCTTGTCCAACCGTCTAATAGAGTTTAATCCCTACTGTTATGACATGACATGCTCTGTCCATGCCATGCAACTGTGCAATCTATTTTGTGCTAACAGTTAACTTGATCAATTTGTCTTTTGAAATGGCCTATGATTTTGTTTTAATAAACAAAATTAGTAGTATTTAAGAGATGCCATCCGCATGTTCACACATGCATTTATGAAAATGTTATTAAAATCATATTTTATTTAAACTAATTGAATGTAAGAAATTATGATATTCCTATAAGCACAGCTGAGATGTATTTTGTTTGATTTGTTTACCAATGTACAGGAAGTTGTATATCAGTCATAGAACAACTTTGTAAGGTCTGTTCGATCATGCCTCTGGGTTTGTTAGGGCAATGTCTGTATTGCTTAGAAGCTCTGTTAAGTAAATGTAGCTTCTGTTGATGTGGGTTTGTAATATTATCTCGTTCGTCTTGTGTTTTGAAATGCATCACATAGCGGACATTACAGAAACATCTCTGAATTTGTGATGCCCTATATCTGCTCCTTTTCAGACTGCAGATTAATATAAGAATCTAGGATTTTTTAGCCTTCCATGACTGTCCAATTTCTCACTACAACAGAATGGTGTGCCCATATATTGGGAGTGTAATGAAACGATTATTGTTTTCAATCATTACTGTTTTAATAAAAATAAATACAATAAAAATAAAGAGTTCCATTACTAACCAAGAACATACAAGACCCATAGGGAATTTTCAACTTAGTCCCTCAAAAAATTTTGATTAATCTGTTAACCCACTTGCTGCCTATGTGAGATAATGGACACTTAATCAGTCAGTAAATAAACTGTGACCCAGTGCTCAAGTGAAACGTCGCAGAGACATAGAAGCAGGTTACCATCGCAGTAGTCCAATTTCGCAGTTTATAGAAATATTTAACCAAATAATGCATGCGGTCAGAGATGCCAGAAAATAAATAAAGATATTTGACTTTTAATACCTACCCATTTTAAAAAAATAATAATTTAAAAGAATTAATTAAAAATGTTATCATTCCCTCTGTTCTGTGCAAACAAAAGCTGATTTTCATTTTAGAGAGTGTGTTGGACTTCATTCAAGTGAAAAGATGTGAGTGCTATATGAAACAACAACAAGTGATTTAGATTTAGTGTCACAAGTAGAACAGGGATTGGGTATCCTGGCCACTTTGGAGAAAAAGTCCCAGATACAGGTGAATCCTTCAAGTCCTGCCAGGCCCAAAAGATCCATGACAAACATAAACATCGGGCCCAATGACTCAGTATGTCCACAGTAAATTACATCCCGGGCCTTTAGACAATGGAATACATGTATATTAGTATAGTTGATATATATTTCAGATTTAGTTTTGAACCAGTTTTAATGTGGATATCTTTCCTGTAATACCATCTACACTACGAAAGCAATATCACATCAAATGTGTTATATGACTATACCTCTGGAAGTGTTTAAAGTGGGAACAAGCTCAAAAAGTTTATTAGACCACTTTTACAGTGTCGTTCAACTGTGATCCATCGACCAAAACGCATATTAATTACCAGGTGTAAACAGGCCCTTACTGCTATGCCTACTTTGTTATACATATTCACAGCTTAGTGAGGCAGGCATCTCTCAGCATGAATATTGTTTCTCCTCAAAGCACCAAGATGTTGAAGTTCCTTACGAAAGGCAACATTTCTGGTTGCGTATGTAAACCCAGTTCTCTGAGAAGGGAACAAGAAGCTGCAATCTTGTTGCCAAGTCTCAGGCTTGCCTGCGTGTCTTAAAACAAATAGTTGAGTATGTGTAACTCAGGCGCCCTTTTAAAACGCATGGGCCTTCATTTGAAAAACGTTACTCATGCCCTCAGACACCAGTCATACTGAAAGCCCGTTCATTATATGCATCAAACCAAGTACACATGTCTTGTTTCCCCTCCTCACTTGCATAGTATCTGAGGACGTTTTTATATAACCAAGGACACATTAATTGACTTTCATAAAAAAAAAAATTATTCATCAAAGAATTTCGACAGAACCTGTAATCATTTATCCCCATTAAAGCTGCCGTCGGCAAATTTTTTTTTTGATCATATTCGATGAAATTCGACACTATAATCCACAGAACAACATAAATAAAGTGTTTTAAAAAAACAGAGCTTCTAACTCCACCCAAGGAGCATGTTATTTGTTTTTTGCAAAAATCCACCGCTCCCGTTCATTGTGATCCAATCAGTGCAGGGGGGTGTGAATCTGACTGACAATCACAGGTCGTGCACACCCACCCCTCGCACACTTTTAAACAATCACAAGCACACGCCTGAAGTTCACGCAGTAAACGAAGAGTGATGGCGGAAAATATTCCAATTCCTCGGGTTAACCTCAAGAGCTAGGAGTAAAAACAACACAGGAAAAGAGAACACCTGCTGAAAAGAAAGAAGTAAAGAAAGAAAGCGACTGTGCCCTTAATAAAACCAGGATCAATCATCGGATTGCCATTTGAAAGGTGGAGAGATTAACGTGATTTAATTTGGTTCAGCTGGATACAGAGCATGCAACATTCTTCGTGGTATGTTAGTAATCAAAGTATGTTTTGCCCAAAATGTGTTTGAGTATGAAATCTAACGATCGCACTGTTGGGCGCGTTCGGGTGCACACGCACAGACGAGTACGATACTCGGTGGAGGGTATTCGTTGATAGTGGGGATGGGCACGAGGTTGTAAACATTCAAATTTGCCTGATCCCACTCAATCCTGCCAGACTTGCCGACTTGCAGCTTAAATGTTTTCAACATTGATAACAATAAGAAATGTTTAGTCTTCTTTAATGCAATTTACAATTCATTTATAGAGCTGCATAAAGAATATTAATTTCTTTGTAGCTCCCTCCCTCTAATATACATTTTAATAAGTTTGTGCTTTTGTTACTTTCTGACATAAAACAACATCTCAGCTTTCAAATGTTGTCAATTTTATTATGAAATACAAACAATAAAAAAATCATTTTGTGCTTTATTAAAGGTAGGGCTTTTTTTTCATAACACTTTCTGTTATTAAAAGGCCTACTGGTGGAAACTCTCTTTCAGCACCCTGATAGCAATCAACAGAAGTGGTCTAAAAGATTTAAATCATGTACTCATAGAGCTTCCGTGGAAAGTCTCAGGAAACCCAAAAAAACTTTGTCCAAATCATTGCAATAATAGATATACCTGCCTGTCAACCTACATGTTTTTCTTCCTCCAGAACATAACATTCCTCAGTGCATTCCGTATGCAAGTTTTAGACACAAACATCATTGGGTGCCGCAAACAAACAATAGCCACCTTTTACTGTTACCCTCCTGAACCAAAACAAGGGCAGCGTTTCCAAACCGCATACTCAAATGAGTAGGTTTCTTAATTTTTAAATGAGTACTTAACTTACTTACTGACTATAATAGTAGGAAAGTAGGCCATATTCGAACCGCACTTAATTCTGAACTCGCGATAATTAGTAAGTAACGTCACCCCGTAATTCTCTCTCTCCTCGCCTACTCTTTTTTATTGGATTCGTACATACTTTTTTTTCGCAGTCGCCTACTCTTTTATCCATACTAAATAGTAGGGCAGTTATGCGTTGGAACCAGCCAAAGAGCTTATGCCAGTGTTCACTCGCCATTTCATAACCATAATACGAAAGCAAACCTGGGACCTCCTGGCAAAATTAACTGCAATCAGTCAGTGGGACAAGAACCGAGCTTCTGTAAAATTGTTTACGTTCATTAAATTGACATGGGAGGAAATTTAACCGTCTCTATCGTGACGCTTTGCAGACTCTGCACTTGCTGTGCCGTCTTGTGTTTTGGAGGAGGCGTGGCTTTGTAGACCCTCTTAAAAGGTATGAGTGTGGATATGCCGTAATTCAAGCGAAGCTCATATGAACTGGGGGAGTATTCCAAAAGCAGGTAATGTGACCTGGGTATTTTAGGGTAAGTAGCCATAGCCACTTATTCACTGAACAGAACCGGCTCCGGCGCAGTTTGTTTCAGAGGTTTTCAGATTGCAAAACTTTATTTAGTTTATATCGATCTACAAGGTCCTATATAAAACAAACAAACAAAGTAAAGGTTATATGTTATATATATCTATATAAATATATAAATATATATATATATATATATATATATAATATATATATATATATATAACTATATTTAACCAGATAAATTTTATTATTAAACCACTTCATTTTTATTTGTAAAAGGATCAAACAACCAATAATAGTTTTCTTATTTGCATACAGATAAAAAATCTGTATAAATCTATAATAGAAAAGATTGAAAAATGATTGCTCAACCACCAAATAGGTGGCGATATGCAACTAAGTATTAAATAGCCATTAAACAAAGAAGCAAGAAGCATATGGCACGCTTTTTCTTAGCCGTCTGTTTCCATAGGAGTTTGTCAGTTTGTCACTTTGTTAAGAAATCTTGGCCCAGTATCACAGACTGGGCTTGATGCCCTAATTCAGGGGTGCCCACTCTCCTGGTTTCTGGAAACCTTCCTAAAGTTCGCACCAACCCTTATCCAACACAACTAAACAACTAAATTAAGATCTTCAAGTGTGTTAGAAACAGGGTTGGGATCTAAACTTAAACTCTGCAGATCGATCTGGAAACATGATTGGGCACCCCTGGTCCTAATGAACAAAGGCCAATACTTTAATCCTGCCTAATTAGTAGCTTTTATAAACATGTCTAATCCATTAGAAAAAAACATTCTGGTGAGGATCTTGAGACAAAACAATGGTCTACTGACATATTTTAAGATATGTCGTGCAAGTTGCTTTCATTTAGAAACAACTTAAACATGCATTTTTTAGTCTGGGATTAGACTTAAGACTAGTCCATAAAACCGGGGGCTTTTGAAGAACACTTAGTTGGCTGAAACACCTCTCTTCACGCATTTTTAAATCAGCATGACTACAAGTAAGCGAGGTTTTGGTCAACCAAGAGTCAGAGTGTTTTTGAGACGGTACAAAGAACCTTACATCTCTTCTGCTTTTTTTGCTGTAGTTACAGCGTAAAATAAACAAGATATGAATAACAAAGGTATGCTGAAAGCTACGTATGTTACAAACTTACAAGTGTTTTCAACCGTGAAAAACTTAGATAAAACAGCATGTAACCAATGCCCATAATGTTACGTTTTACCTCAGAAAAGCCAGAGGGAAGAGGAATCAATCAATCAACTTTTGGAATCAATTTGATAACTCCTGGAACTAAAAACATCAGTTCCCCCCCATTCCAGGTTATTATCATTAAGTAAACTTTAAAAATCAATTTAAATAATAATTTCCTCCTTTTGTGTTTATTTCATCAGAATAAAAAAAATGATTATCTGAAGGGGGCCCAAAATCAAAAAACGTATGTAAGAAACTACTTTTAAGATAAAAGAGAGAGAAAAGACCTTAACAGGTTCCACGTATACAAACTGCTTCGAGACACAAGGGTTGAGATCCAATGCACTTTTTTTAATAATGGGGCAATCCAGACACGGTAATCCAATGTACAGGCAATCAGGTCAAAACAAAGGTAACAGTCCAAAACAAACAAAACACACAATTGGGAACAAGGCAACTGGGTAATACAAAGGCAGGCAGAGAGTCCCAAAAACTGAATACAGGGAACCCGAGAAATGCACAGAAATTCAGTGCAACAAAATACACGACTTAGCAGGGAATGAATGAGTGTACATGGTTTAAATGGCTGAGACTGACAGAGGGATTGAGACACCCCGGGTGGAGACAATCAGAATGATGATCCAGGCAGTACCTTATGGGAAATGTATTCTAGGGGCTGGCCTTAATGTGTCATGTGCAGTGCTCATGATGACCGGGAACACAATGTGGTGTCCATGACGGCTGAAGACTCTAGCGAGCAACCCGTGAAAGGCATGCGACTCTGGCAGTAGTGTCCCATGCGGCTGGGAGGTTCTGGTATGCGGCCCTGACGGCTGGAAGCTCTGGCGTAGCGGGTAACTTGTCCATGAAGACACAATTCGGTGTACGGCCATCTGTGACGAGGCGCTGCCATGGCGGGCGGCCATGACGGAAGATGCTCAGGCAGGGCGGCAGAACGGTCAACCGGGACCCGGCTAGACAACAGCGCATATCCAGAAAGTCACGAACGACCCACGCGGAGCCATCGAGATAAACTTGGTCCTTGAGCTGACGCAGAAAAAGTCGATGACAGCAACAACTGGCAGTTCAGAAACATTTTGCACTGTCCAGGAAAATATGAATGTGCTCTTCGAGGGTGCGGTTAAACTCCTGCGGACTTAACTCCCTGTTAGAATATAGAAAGATCCATGTACCATTCACATGGCAAGCAGGTACTGTCCGTACGGACCGTACTGCGACCATTGCGTACATCAAACCACCAAGGTGGTCTACAACTCCCCCCGCATGGTTTCTTTTTTCTTCTTTTTAAAATATCTTTCTTTTTTTGTTGTGTACAGACAGTATAATATCGTCTTTTTGTATAATATTTAATTGTAAATGTATAATTCATATCCCCGGTTGTGCAGCAATCGTGCATCCCACGAGCTCCTCAACGACACGCCTGTGCTTCCTGGAGAGTTGCGACACAATCCCCAGGTGTTCCAGTTGATCTGGAGGCGTACCACACACACACACACACACACACACACACACACACACACACACACACACACACACACACACACACACACACTCTCACACACACACTCTCACACACACACACACACCCTACCCCTAAACCTACCCATCACAGGAGACATTTTGCATTTTTACATTTTTAATAAAACATTGTTTTTTATGTTTTTTAAGCTTTTTTAATTATTCACAAATGTATGTCCTCATAAATAAGCACACACACACACACACACACACACACACACACACACACATACACACTCCTTAATCTGTGTGTGATTGTGCAGGCTAAGCCAGAACATTGCATTCATGTGTTTCCAGTAATCTCTGCATTGTACAGATGATCTCTGACCCGCGTCTCGTTGCTCTCAACGACTGGAACAAGCGTTTAGTGACCCACAATCCTGCAGTACCTCGCGTCACCTCACAGGGGCAGTACAGCCTATCACAGTCGAGCACTGCTGTCACATGACTCTTGTGTTCTGGCAGGTTACCATGGTGAATTCTGAATGTTTGAGAAGTTGTCATGGCAATACGGCTCATGTTTAGAACTTTAGAAGTAGAATATATAGAATGTTGGGTGGAATGTATTGTTCCTTATGCATTCTTTAGTATTTAAGAGGGAAGGAGTGAATAAAGACAGAAAAGGTCAAACATTTGTTTATTTGAAATAATGCGCCTTATGATCAATCATAAAAAGAACTATGAACATGTATTAATTAAACTCCTTTTACTGCAAGTGTAAAACATTCTCTCTGAACAAGCCCTGTTTCTGCGATAAAAATATACATCATATAATCCTTCAAACATGGTTTATTCAGCCACGCAGGGTTTGATCATTACTTAGACTCATCAGTAATGAATGATTCATGTTAAGAATTCTCTTTCGTTGACATCTCTTAAAAAACTAAACTGCTCTATATTTCCTTGACTTTTGGAGATAAAAGTGCTTGATGTTCCTTTCAGAGTCAAAGCTCCTGTCATTTATTGAGGAAAACTGATGAATGATGAATGATTGATGTTTCTGGCATCAAACGGATGAATTCATGCACACATATGATCAGAAACTTCTTCTGTTCAATCACAGGAAGGTCATAAAGAGGAAGTAGGGTTGATATTATTATTATTATTATTATTCATAAACAGCAGAAGAACGAACGAAGGATAAGAGTAAAATGTGGTCTTGAACATTATCTCTTATAGTTACAGTGCTAAAAGCTTTAACTAACATTATAAAAGATGTCACAGAGAGAAAATGAATAGATATGTAAAAAGATGTGTGTCAGAGAAGTGTGTGTGTTCCCTAAACAGGCTGAGGAGTGAGTGATTGAATACATTTATAATTAGAACATTACATATTCATTTTTACAGGATATGCAGATGAAGAACAAGCTAAATTTATCTCAAGCTGAGACATTCATTTATATATTTATTTATTTATGTTTTATTAAGGATTCAGACTACAAATCAAACAGCAGTCCACGTATGACAGGCCATTGAAGTAAATAGTGCATTTCATTTTAAATGGCTCTTATCATACAGTAGCCATTACAATATTTGCATTTTTTTTGTGCCAAAAATAGTTAGGGTTAGAGATTACAGCTTTATATGTTTGTTTTTTTGTGCAAAAATAATCTTACAGTGTATTTTCTCAGAACATATAACACTTTTATCTGAAAAGGAGGAAATGTGATTCCTCATTAAAACTCTAAGATGAAGATATTAATAAGATAGATAGATAGATAGATGCGGGCACGTATAAAATAATATTATGGATCATTATCCTGCTGTGTGTGTTTATTTGCTGACTCAGTGTGAGCGGCTGCTGTGTGTTTGATGGATGTGTGACAGCGAGTGATGAAAAGCTCCTGAATTTCATCCTGATGACCTTTAAAGCTCTGTTTACTTCCTGTCTCTATGAAGCCCCTCCCCCTGAAAGCGCACTGTGCTCTGATTGGTCGGCTGGAGCAGTGTGTTGTGATTAGTCGAGCGCTTTGAGTGTGTTTGGGAAATGTCCCGCCTCTTACCATAACCGCCAGTTTAACCAGAGGCGGACAGAGTACACAGCTTCATTACTTGAGTATAGAGAACAGGGACCCCTTGCTAAATTTTACTCAAGTACAAGTAAAAGTACTACAGTCAGATGTCTACTTAAAGGGATAGTTCACCCAAAAATGTAAATTCTGTCAGTATTTACTCTCCCTCATGTTGTTCAACCCCGTAAGACTTTCGTTCATCTTCAGAACACGAATTAAGATATTTGTGATGAAATCTGAGCGCTGGATCACTCCTCCACACTAGCCCATAGGCTTCTTCAGGGATTGAAACTTGCCGGCCTCGAAAAGTTATTAAAAACATCGTTAAAATATTCCGAGTGACTACAGTGGCTCAATCTTAAGTTTATCAAGCGACAAGAATATTTTTTGTGCGCAAAAAACAACACACCACGCATCACACACACATGACCAGCGTCGGCCAGTAGTGAGCCTGTGTGTGACGTACAACACAGAAGCGCTGCTGTTACACTACGTGAAATCTCGAGGCCCACAGGGAAGGAAATGAGTAGTTGAATAAAGTCGTTATTTTTGTTTGTTTTTTGCGCACAAAAAGTATTCTCATCGTGAGTATTCTCATTCTCATCTCATCATATATTGATTTGTGTTCCGGCGATGAACGAAGGTCTCACGGGGTTGAACAACATGAGGGTGAGTAAATACTGAGCATTTTCATTTTTGGGTGAACTATCCCTTTAAGTAAAAATACTGAAGTACTTGTTTTTAAAAGTACTTGAGTATCAAAAGTATCAAGAGTACATTTTCTAAATATTGCATTACCACTGCCACAGTGCTTACATTTATGTACAGAAACGTCCTACATGGAGTTATGAAAAATGTTAATGTTAATACTTTGGAGAATGTAAAAGCAATTGAAAGTAAAATCAAGTCATTTTCATCTTTTTATCATGTTGCTTTATTTTACATTTAAGAAAATTTAAGAAAATGTGAATAGTCAGGCAAGGTGGGCCACGGGTGGGACATTCCCGGGATGGACTCGCTGCGTCTTCATCCGTGGTTTCGTCTCTTATCTAAATCTGAGTGTGGAGTTGACTTTGGCGGAAAGCTGAAGCTGATTGCTGATTGGCTGTCTCAATTAACAGCGCCTGCACAATCCAATCACGTTTGAGAGGGAAACAACAAATTGAGGGTTTCCGAGATTTTTCTTTTTTTTTTTGAAGTAGTAACGGGTACTCACGGTTATGGATAGACATGTAGTGGAGGAAAGAGTACAATATTTGCCTCTCAAATGTACTTGAGGAAAGTCATGAGTACTCCCCAAAAATGATACTCGAGTAAAGTACAGATCCCTCAAAATTGTACTTAAGTAGCCTACTGTACTCAAGTAAATGTACTCCGTTACTGTCCGGCTCTGAGTTTAACACACTACTAACTAACTCACCCAGGCCCCGCCCCTTTATTCTGCGTATTAATTATTATAATGAGGAATATTGTGACGTGTTCCCGGAAGAAACTCAAGATACAATGGAGGCGTTTCAGGAGTTCAGAAACACTGACTGTACCCGAGTTTCTATAACCCTTCAAATTGCTCAAAATCGAAATTGTGAATACGTAAATTACGCAAAACTCCCATTTATCAGTAAAACGTTTTTACGCTCGCATGAGGAGGTTTTTCAGGCAATTCGAAAAATAAATATTTCGCAAAACTGCAATGGAAACAGTTTTTGCGCATTTTCTGGTCGCCTGACGTAGATGACACGGTGTGTGTGGACAGAATACGAGACAGAGTTCTTCATTAAACTCATAAAAGACAGAATAATGACAGGAATACTGGATTCTAACCCTCAGAGAAACGCCACGATCACGAGCTGGAGCAGAAATGAGGAGAAACACCAGATACTCCTCATACGAGCCGCTCCCAGTATAAGAGGCTTTCCTTCTCATTAAAGCTTGGATAACACACACACACACACACACACACACACGTCTCCTTCGGTTAATTATAATGGCCAGTGCGACTGAGATATACGTAGACCCACCAACGTCTGTCGCCATTATGTTTGGAATGATTATCACGAGAGGAAAAAATAACGTTTTAGTCGCATGACATCGGTTAATGGAAACGCCGTCATTTTGCAATAGTTTTTTGAAAAACTCCCAAAAGTTTTGCGCAAATCTGTGATGGAAACGCGACTATAGATATAGAGAATAACTGAAGCTTTTTCATGATCAAACAGCAACATTACACCCTGAAGAGATGAAGTGGACACAGGTGACCCATTTTGACACTGTTGGATCTATTAATCTTGATTGTGTGTGTGTGTGTGTGTGGGGGGGGGGGGGGGGGTCATCATGGTGTGTAATTGAAATAGGCGCCTGTTCTAGACGGCATTGATTCGAACCTTCACTGCCCTCATCTCTCATACGCCAAAAACCTTCAGGGCAACGGAGTGATATTTACAGTCTATGATGTTTATGCTTATTTAAAACAGGGTTATTCACTTTATGCAGTACTAATTGAAAACGTGATCATGCACATTGTACAGGGTTCCCACGGGTCCTTGACATCCTTGAAAGTTTGTGAATCTGGGGGAAAAAAAGTCAAGGCCCTGGAAACTTTTTGAAAATAAACATTGCGCTGTGTAATATCATTGCGCTGTGTATTATCATTGCGCTGTGTAATATCATTGCGCTGTTTAATATCATTGCGCTGTGTATTATCATTGCGCTGTTTATTATCATCGCGCTGTGTATTATCATTGCGCTGTGTATTATCATTGCGCTGTGTAATATTATTGCGCTGTGTAATATCATTGCGCTGTGTATTATCATTGCGCTGTGTAATATTATTGCGCTGTGTAATATCATTGCGCTGTGTATTATCATTGCGCTGTTTATTATCATCGCGCTGTGTATTATCATTGCGCTGTGTAATATCATTGCGCTGTGTATTATCATTGCGCTGTGTATTATCATTGCGCTGTTTATTATCATCGCGCTGTGTAATATTATTGCGCTGTGTATTATCATTGCGCTGTGTATTATCATTGCGCTGTGTATTATCATTGCGCTGTGTATTATCATTGCGCTGTGTAATATCATTGCACTGTAATATCATTGCGCTGTTTATTATCATTGCACTGTGTAATATCATTGCGCTGTGTAATATTATTTCGCTGTGTAATATTATTACGCTGTGTATTATCATCGCGCTGTGTATTATCATCGCGCTGCGCTGTGTAATATCATTGCGCTGTGTATTATCATTGCGCTGTGTAATATCATTGCGCTGTGTAATATCATTGCGCTGTGTAATATTATTGCGCTGTGTAATATCATTGCGCTGTGTATTATCATTGCGCTGTGTAATATCATTGCGCTGTGTAATATCATTGCGCTGTGTAATATCATTGCGCTGTGTATTATCATCGCGCTGTGTAATATTATTGCGCTGTGTAATATCATTGCGCTGTGTAATATTATTTCGCTGTGTAATATCATTGCGCTGTGTAATATTATTTCGCTGTGTAATATTATTACGCTGTGTATTATCATCGCGCTGTGTATTATCATCGCGCTGTGTATTATCATTGCGCTGTGTATTATCATTGCGCTGTGTATTATCATTGCGCTGTGTAATATCATCGCGCTGTGTATTATCATTGCGCTGTTTATTATCATTGCGCTGTGTAATATCATTGCGCTGTGTAATATCATTGCGCTGTGTATTATCATCGCGCTGTGTAATATTATTTCGCTGTGTAATATCATTGCGCTGTGTAATATTATTTCGCTGTGTAATATTATTGCGCTGTGTAATATCATCGCGCTGTGTATTATCATCGCGCTGTGTATTATCATTGCGCTGTGTATTATCATTGCGCTGTGTAATATCATCGCGCTGTGTATTATCATTGCGCTGTTTATTATCATTGCGCTGTGTAATATCATTGCGCTGTGTATTATCATTGCGCTGTTTATTATCATTGCGCTGTGTAATATCATCGCGCTGTGTAATATCATCGCGCTGTGTATTATCATTGCGCTGTTTATTATCATTGCGCTGTGTATTATCATTGCGCTGTGTATTATCATTGCGCTGTGTAATATCATTGCGCTGTGTAATATCATCGCGCTGTGTATTATCATTGCGCTGTGTAATATCATTGCGCTGTGTAATATCATCGCGCTGTGTATTATCATTGCGCTGTTTATTATCATTGCGCTGTGTATTATCATTGCGCTGTGTATTATCATTGCGCTGTTTATTATCATTGCGCTGTGTAATATCATCGCGCTGTGTAATATCATCGCGCTGTGTATTATCATTGCGCTGTTTATTATCATTGCGCTGTGTATTATCATTGCGCTGTGTATTATCATTGCGCTGTGTAATATCATTGCGCTGTGTAATATCATCGCGCTGTGTATTATCATTGCGCTGTGTAATATCATTGCGCTTTGTAATATCATTGCGCTGTGTAATATCATCGCGCTGTGTATTATCATTGCGCTGTTTATTATCATTGCGCTGTGTATTATCATTGCGCTGTGTAATATTGCGCTGTGTAATATCATTGCGCTGTGTAATATTGCGCTGTGTAATATCATTGCGCTGTGTAATATTATTGCGCTGTGTATTATCATCGCGCTGTGTAATATTATTGCGCTGTGTAATATCATCGCGCTGTGTAATATTATTGCGCTGTGTAATATCATTGCGCTGTGTAATATTGCGCTGTGTATTATCATTGCGCTGTGTAATATTATTGCGCTGTGTAATATCATTGCACTGTAATATCATTGCGCTGTGTATTATCATTGCGCTGTGTATTATCATTGCGCTGTGTATTATCATTGCGCTGTGTATTATCATTGCGCTGTGTATTATCATTGCGCTGTGTATTATCATTGCGCTGTGTATTATCATTGCGCTGTGTATTATCATTGCGCTGTGTAATATCATCGCGCTGTGTAATATCATCGCGCTGTGTATTATCATTGCGCTGTTTATTATCATTGCGCTGTGTAATATCATTGCACTGTAATATCATTGCGCTGTTTATTATCATTGCACTGTGTAATATCATTGCGCTGTGTAATATTATTTCGCTGTGTAATATTATTACGCTGTGTATTATCATCGCGCTGTGTATTATCATCGCGCTGTGTATTATCATCGCGCTGTGTAATATCATTGCGCTGTGTATTATCATTGCGCTGTGTAATATCATTGCGCTGTGTAATATCATTGCGCTGTGTAATATTATTGCGCTGTGTAATATCATTGCGCTGTGTATTATCATTGCGCTGTGTAATATCATTGCGCTGTGTAATATCATTGCGCTGTGTAATATCATTGCGCTGTGTATTATCATCGCGCTGTGTAATATTATTGCGCTGTGTAATATCATTGCGCTGTGTAATATTATTTCGCTGTGTAATATCATTGCGCTGTGTAATATTATTTCGCTGTGTAATATTATTACGCTGTGTATTATCATCGCGCTGTGTATTATCATCGCGCTGTGTATTATCATTGCGCTGTGTATTATCATTGCGCTGTGTATTATCATTGCGCTGTGTAATATCATTGCGCTGTGTATTATCATTGCGCTGTTTATTATCATTGCGCTGTGTAATATCATTGCGCTGTGTAATATCATTGCGCTGTGTATTATCATCGCGCTGTGTAATATTATTTCGCTGTGTAATATCATTGCGCTGTGTAATATTATTTCGCTGTGTAATATTATTGCGCTGTGTAATATCATCGCGCTGTGTATTATCATCGCGCTGTGTATTATCATTGCGCTGTGTATTATCATTGCGCTGTGTAATATCATCGCGCTGTGTATTATCATTGCGCTGTTTATTATCATTGCGCTGTGTAATATCATTGCGCTGTGTATTATCATTGCGCTGTTTATTATCATTGCGCTGTGTAATATCATCGCGCTGTGTAATATCATCGCGCTGTGTATTATCATTGCGCTGTTTATTATCATTGCGCTGTGTATTATCATTGCGCTGTGTATTATCATTGCGCTGTGTAATATCATTGCGCTGTGTAATATCATCGCGCTGTGTATTATCATTGCGCTGTGTAATATCATTGCGCTGTGTAATATCATCGCGCTGTGTATTATCATTGCGCTGTTTATTATCATTGCGCTGTGTATTATCATTGCGCTGTGTATTATCATTGCGCTGTTTATTATCATTGCGCTGTGTAATATCATCGCGCTGTGTAATATCATCGCGCTGTGTATTATCATTGCGCTGTTTATTATCATTGCGCTGTGTATTATCATTGCGCTGTGTATTATCATTGCGCTGTGTAATATCATTGCGCTGTGTAATATCATCGCGCTGTGTATTATCATTGCGCTGTGTAATATCATTGCGCTTTGTAATATCATTGCGCTGTGTAATATCATCGCGCTGTGTAATATCATTGCGCTGTTTATTATCATTGCGCTGTGTATTATCATTGCGCTGTGTAATATTGCGCTGTGTAATATCATTGCGCTGTGTAATATTGCGCTGTGTAATATCATTGCGCTGTGTAATATTATTGCGCTGTGTATTATCATCGCGCTGTGTAATATTATTGCGCTGTGTAATATCATCGCGCTGTGTAATATTATTGCGCTGTGTAATATCATTGCGCTGTGTAATATTGCGCTGTGTATTATCATTGCGCTGTGTAATATTATTGCGCTGTGTAATATTATTGCGCTGTGTAATATTATTGCGCTGTGTAATATCATCGCGCTGTGTAATATCATTGCGCTGTGTAATATTATTGCGCTGTGTAATATCATTGCGCTGTGTAATATCATTGCGCTGTGTATTATCATTGCGCTGTGTAATATTATTGCGCTGTGTAATATCATTGCGCTGTGTATTATCATTGCGCTGTGTATTATCATTGCGCTGCTCACCCATGGTACGACAGCAAAGTTCCTGGATTATTACGCAGGAGCAAGAGTGAATTGAAACTTTTCATTTTCCTTCGGTCTTAGTTCACGATGTAACTACAGAAGAAGTTTTAAATAAGAAAAATATCTAAACTCTTTGGTCATTTTTTTGAGAGCGATGCTAACGGTCTAATCAGATTCAATGATCTATGCTAAGCTACGCTAAAAGTGCTAGCGCCAGACCCGGAGATCGGCTGAATGGATTCGAAAACGGTAAAACTCTGTGTAACTCTAGAGGAGCTGGAAAATGAGCCTATTTACAAAAAAAGTGGAGTGTTCCTTTAAGTGTTTCCCGCATGAAGTACTTTGTGTTGTACATTGCCATGACGTACATGATGTACAAAAACGTGCGCATGAAACTACTGCGATGGAACCTCAACGTTTCACACACACACCGTGAAACACTGCAAAAATATGCTGAAACTTGATGAGGTTTTTCACCCACACTCAGGAAAGATCTCGTGTCTCCTGCACAGGGGGCGATCACACCGACAGTACTCGTTCTCCATCTACACATTACTGATAACATTACACGATGCTTTACATTTATCTTCCACATTCACAAGCCGAGTTCCCCAGTAAAACATATAAACATCGCGTCCAAGTCAAGCTGTCGTAAACAAACAAGAATCATTTCTATTTTTATCTTCACGTGTGTTGAAGCGGAGTAACACGATGCCATTATTTTCAGTTATGCACAAACAGCATGTGTAGTTGTTGTAATAAATCACGTCTGCTGGCCTCATGATATGTGTGGGAACGGCTTCAGGCTTCAGGTGTGATTCTGCAGAGATGGAGTCGCTGGAATATAAATGCGTGTGGCCGTTCTGTCACAGGTTAATGCGGTGCTGTAGACTGCAGTTCATGTGGGATCATGTTCACCTACACATGACTTCTCTTCTTTTGCAGGACTCTAAAGAAGAACGTTGCCTTTCAATTCACTTTAATTGTATGGAGAAAAAATGTTTTTTGGAAATATCTTCTTTTTTGTTCCACAGAAAAAAGAAAGTCATGCAGGTTTGGGACGACATTATAATTCCTGACGGAATTATCCCTAATAAATAAATAGCCAATTAGTAAAAATATAAAAAATAAAAAAACGAAGAAATTCAGTATTAATTTTGACTAATATATAGTTATATAGTGACAAATACATCAATAATTCCGTTATTAATTTTGACTAATAAATTGCCAAATAGTGACAAAAACATCAATAATTCCATTATTCATTTTGATTAATAATGGATGACAATAAAAGCATAACTAATTGCATTCATTTTGACTAATTTTGTTACGCTGTAGGCAGGAATGAAGCAGAGAGCGAATCCAAATGCAAGCACTTTAATAATCCGGGATAACCAAAGACATTCAACAACAACCGACAGCAAACAACTGAAACACAGGGGTTTAAATACACAGACAAACAAGCTAAACAAGATAACAAAGGGCCGTGGTTAATAAGAGACACCTGGGGAGACTAATAAACCTAACGGGGAACAGCTGAACATGAAAAGACAGGGAAACACATGACAGACAACAACAAGCAACAACATCCAAAACCCACACCGTGACAAATTGTATGTATTTATTGGGTAAAACAAATGAACCGATGTAGATTTCTCTAAAATTAATAAACGTAGCGATCTAAATATGTTGACAAATAGCATAACAACATGTCCACTACAATGTTTTAAGTGGCCTGATATAAAAATATGACTCTATTAATAGCATAATATATTGAATAAATTATGGAAATTAAGTGTTCTTCTATCATGGTCCATAAGATGAAATACTTGATCCTGTATCAAAATTGAATTACAATTCTGCATGATTGTTAATATCTGGAATTGACTTGTGTTTGGTGTGTGTAGAGTCATGTGGCGTGAAGAGCTATTTTAGTAAATTTGGCTTCATCATGTGTGTTTTAATGCGAGAAATGGCTGATATTTGCTCAGTTTTTGCTGAACTTTTGCTGAAGTTTAAAATGGCATTTCTCAGCTTTTATTCCCCGAGTCGCCCTCTATTAGCCCCGGTGACCTGGAGAAAACACTGCGTTATTCTCCCGCTCAGAAAACACGCCTGGAATGAAGCTCTGTCACTAATATCCCGTCGAAGTCGTACTGGAACCGTCACTCGGGTGCGTTTACTGTCCTTGTGATTTCCAGCCGTCACTTCTGGTTGTTTGCTACGATTAGATGCATTAATCGAGTGTTATGAAGCGTGTCTGAGGCTTTGTCTTTGAGTTCATCATGTCATCATCCTTCAGCATTCAAGCTCTTTAGTGAGCAACAAACACCATGAAGCTAGCGCTAACGAAGACTGATCAGCCGTGGAATCTTTGAATTGAATGATTTGCGAACTTTAGGAGTAAATTAGTGAGGTGGATTTAAATGCAAAATTTGACACAATCACTGTTTAATCCAAAATATTGCGTTAAACAAAATTATCTAATGAAATATGTATTTATAAAAATATATATATATATATAAATAGCCACACACACACACAGTTTATGTTTATTAGTTTAAATTAAATTTTACATATATCGTCTGTAAATCGCTACCAACACAATCTCTGTCATTTAAAATATGAAATAATTAAAAAATATTGTGATGAACAGCATTAATTTATGAAATCTATTTTTGTAATGTCTAAATTATATATGTAATTTTAAAATGCTATATATACACTTTTTAAACTACATCAAGTTTATTTGTAAAGTGCATTTCACACACGCTTGGGATTTTAGTTTCACTCTGGCAGCGCAAAAATAGCCTAAATGCTACATCAGTAGAAAACATGAAGATATTAGAAAAGATATATATATATATAGACTTAAATTATTTGAATCTTGTGATGATTCAAATGAATCGATGAATCGTTTTGCTAATATGAATCAGATTCTTAACACCTACATGTTTAGATGAGCTTCGTGATGCAAGTTTATGAAAACTATAATAAACATTAGGTTTATTAAACAACAGAAACTGAATAATCAAATGCTTAGTTTTCACTGTATGATTTAAATATATACTGATTCTTATTAAAGCTACTAAAGTTATTCAGCCGAGAGCAGTGAGTGATTTTCTCTTTGTCTTTTGTTCATGACCCAGTTATTGCAAGCCGGTGCGATATGCATATCACGATACATACATCTGCGATATTTCGATCATTTCGATATATTTTGCAGCCCTAATTTGTATACAGGTGAAACTTGAAAAATGAGAATATCATGCTAAAGTTATAATTTTGATGATTATGGCTCACAGCTTATGAACACCCCAAATTCAAAATCTCAGAAAATTAGAACGTTACATGAAATCAATTTTTAAAAAAAGGATTTTAAATACAAAATGTCGGCCCTCTGAAAAGTATAATCATGCATATGTATATAGTTATATATACTAAATATATTAGTTTCACCTTTTAATTTGAATTACTGAAATAAACGAACTTTTGCACGATATTCTAATTTTTCGCGTTTCACCTGTATGTGCATTTCTGAAATACATAACTCAGACAGTTTCCTCTGATAACAGATCACTCAGTCTAAATTGTTTTGTGCATTTCTGTAAAGCTTCTTTGCAATGAAGTGTGTAATGAAAAGCGCTATACAAATAAACATGAATTGACTTGATT
>CM060639.1:1433563-1436063 GCA_030578275.1 Meda fulgida
GATCCCTCATTATAGTGAATGTGGAATGACTCCCAGAAGTTAAAGCACCCGGTTTTACAAAAGACGTGTCAGCACATTGAGTGTGTGAGTGTGTGTGTGTCTGTGTGTTTGTGTCCCTTTCCCTGTGTGTTTGTTTCTTGGCTTTGGAAGGCATTTGTTGCGGGGCCGTTGTGTGTGTGTGTGGCCTGGTAAACCCTACCATACAAAATGTCCCCACAAGGATGGTAATATCCGAAATCCTTGTTCGTGTGGGGACATTTTTTGGTCCCCATGAGGAAATCAGCTTATAAATCATACTAAGTGATGTTGTTTGAAAATGTAAAAATGCAGAATGTTTCCTGTGATGGGTAGGTTTAGGGATAGGGTTAGTGTAAGGGAATAGAATATACAGTCTGTACAGTATAAAAATCATTATGGCTATGGAAAGTCCCCATAAAACATGAAAACACAACATGTGTGTCTGTGTGTGTCTGTGTGTGTGTGTGTGTGTGTGTGTGTGTGTGTGTGTGTGTGTGTGTGTGTCTGTGTGTGTGTGTGTGTGTGTGTGTGTGTGTGTGTGTGTGTGTGTGTGTGTCTGTGTGTGTATGTGTGTGTGTGTGTGTGTGTGTGTGTGTGTGTGTGTGTGTCTGTGTCTGTGTGTGTGTGTGTGTGTGTGTGTGTGTGTGTGTGTGTGTGTGTGTGTGTGTTAGTGTGTGTGTGTGTGTGTGTGCGTGAGAGCAGTGTAGAGATGCCGACCGCAGCACTCCTGCAGTGTAAGTGGGGCAGAGGGATCTGTGTTGGGAGTAATGGTGTTTTTTGTTATCCCGAAACGCAACTGGAGAGCTTTTGTTCTTCATGCCTGGAAGCTCCGGTTCGATTTCAACTCCGAGAGTTAGTCGAAATCCGTCCGAGTTGCAGCGTTTTCATCTTAATGAAAGCGCCTGGAGTCTTTCCAGGACATCGCTCAGATCAATGAAGGAATATTCACTTCAAGGTGCCATAAAAATCATGAAAGATTAATTATCAACACAGAAAGCGCGGCCCCCGTGGCTTTCTCAGGTTTTATTTAAAAGTCCTTCAGACTTAATGGGGTTCTGTCAGCATCATGATGATTAAACAGACGTTTTAAACGGATAGTTCACCTAAAAATGAAGATCCTCTCACTCTTTACTCACCCAAACATAGCTTACAATTAGGGCTGCACGATTTGGGGAAAATGTCATATTGCGATTATTGAGGTCAATATTGTGATATGCGAATGCAATATAATAAACAAATGGTTTCATGAGTCAACTTGCCTGGTTCTAAAGTAAAATGCACACACAGATTAATGATAATGCTGAAATGTGTATTTTTCAACTCAAACAACAACAACTCCCCCCCCCCCCCCCCCCCCCCCCCTAAACATTAATTATAGCCATCCAACATTACAGTGATTCCGTCAATACAATTAAAAGCAATCCATTTTTTTAAACATTTATTAGGCTTCACAAAATATAACAGCTTATAATTTAAGTGAACTTCAAATAATCCTCACATAAACCCATAATAAATGTCATATTTACCTGTCTAACAGGTAGGACATATACAGAAATTGAATAAGGTTATCAAACAGTCTGCGCTGCATAAATTATATATAGACTAATCCTTATTGAAGCTACACAAGTTCTTTAGTCAAGAGCAGTGAGTGTTTTTCTCTGTTCTCATTGTTCTGTGATGAACTTTACTGACAGAAGAGTTATTGGCTGCTGGCCCTTTAAGAGCAGCCGCTGCTAAGAGAAGCTTTATTGGCTGCTGGCCCTTTAAGAGCAGCCGCTGCTTACAGAAGAGTTATTGGCTGCTGGCCCTTTAAGAGCAGCCGCTGCTAAGAGAAGCTTTATTGGCTGCTGGCCCTTTAAGAGCAGCCGCTGCTTACAGAAGAGTTATTGGCTGCTGGCCCTTTAAGAGCAGCCGCTGCTAAGAAAAGCTTTATTGGCTGCTGGCCCTTTAAGAGCAGCCGCTGCTTATAGAAGAGTTATTGGCTGCTGGCCCTTTAAGAGCAGCCGCTGCTTACAGAAGAGTTATTGGCTGCTGGCCCTTTAAGAGCTGCCGCTGCTGACAGACACATTATTGGCTGCTGGCCCTTTAAGAGCAGCCGCTGCTGACAGAAGCTTTATTGGCCGCTGGCCCTTTAAGAGCAGCCGCTGATGACAGAAAGCTATATTGGCTGCTGTCCCTTTAAGAGCAGCTGCTGCTGACAGAAGCTTTATTGGCTGCTGGCCCTTTAAGAGCAGCCGCTGCTGACAGAAAGCTATATTGGCTGCTGTCCCTTTAAGAGCAGCTGCTGCTGACAGAAGCTTTATTGGCTGCTGGCCCTTTAAGAGCAGCCGCTGCTGACAGAAAGCTATATTGGCTGCTTTCCCTTTAAGAGCAGCTGCTGCTGACAGAAGCTTTATTGGCTGCTGGCCCTTTAAGAGCAGCCGCTGCTGACAGAACACAGTCACAGTCAGCACATTCACAGCTAGCGGGATCATAACACTAG
>CM060639.1:1441063-1446063 GCA_030578275.1 Meda fulgida
AAAGCGAAGACTGCGAGGGAGTTTCCTCCCGCTGCTGCCGTGCCGAGCGGCTTGTCAGGACTCTGTGAAACGGTATTGTTTCAGGTGTGAACACTCGACAGCTGTCTCCACTGCTCTCTCTGATCTGTGATGCTGTCAGTCGCTCCTCAGAACTGCTGGAAGTTTTCCACATGCGGACGTTTGTTCAAGACTTCTACTCGGAGAAATACAAGTGCCAAAAGGGGTTTGTGGAGCGATGCCATAGAAGAAGCATTCTGGGTTTCCTAAAGAATGGCAATGAATAGAATGTCCATCCATCCACACACACACACACACACACACACACACACACACACACACACACGTTTACTTAGACGTAATGGTTTTTATACTGTACAAACTGTATATTCTGTCCCCTTACACTAACCCTATCCCTAAACCTACCCATCACACACACACCCACACACACATACACACACACACACACACACACACACACACACACACACACACACACACACACACACACACACTCACACTCACACACACACACACACACACACACACACACACACACACACTAACCCTATGCCTAAACCTACCCATCACAGGAGACATTTTGCATTTTTACATATTTAAAAAACCTTTTATTACTTTATTTTTAAACCTGATTTACAAATGAGGACGTCCCTAAAGGGAGTTTTTTGGAGATTTTGTCAGGTTTTGGTCACTTCTGGGTACAAATTTGTCCCCAAAATATAGTTAAGTAGGTACACGCACACACGCAGGCACGCACACACACACTCACTCACACACACACACCATCCATCCAAGCAACCATCCATCCATCCATCCACACACACACCATCCACGCATCCGTCCACACACACACACACACACACACACACACACACACACACACACACACACACACACACACACACACACAGACACACACACAGAGAGAGAGAGACTGAGAGAGAGAGAGAGAGACTGAGAGAGAGAGAGACTGATAGAGAGAGACAGAGAGAGATGGAGAGAGAGAGACTGAGAGAGAGAGAGAGACAGAGAGAGAGAGACTGATAGAGAGAGAGAGAGACTGAGAGAGAGAGAGAGAATGATAGAGAGAGAGAGAGAGAGAGAGAGAGAGAGAGAGAGAGAGAGAGAGAGAGAGAGAGAGAGAGAGGGAGAGACTGGTAGAGAGAGAGAGAGAGAGAGAGAGAGAGAGACTGAGAGAGAGAGAGACTGATAGAGAGAGAGAGAGAGAGACTGAGAGAGAGAGACTGAGAGAGAGAGAGAGAGGAGAGAGAGGGAGAGACTGAGAGAGAGAGAGAGAGAGAGAGACTGAGAGAGAGAGAGAGATAGACTGATAGAGAGAGAGAGAGAGAGAGAGAGGGGGAGAGACTGAGAGAGAGAGAGAGAGAGATAGACTGATAGAGAGAGAGAGAGAGAGAGAGAGAGGGGGAGAGACTGAGAGAGAGAGAGAGAGAGAGAGAGGGACTGATAGAGAGAGAGAGACTGAGAGAGATAGAGACTGATAGAGAGAGAGAGAGAGACTGATAGAGAGAGAGAGAGACTGAGAGAGAGAGAGAGACTGAGAGAGAGAGAGACTGAGAGAGAGAGAGACTGAGAGAGAGAGAGAGAGAGACTGAGAGAGAGAGAGACTGAGAGAGAGAGAGACTGAGAGAGAGAGAGACTGATAGAGAGAGAGAGAGAGAGACTGATAGAGAGAGACAGAGAGAGATGGAGAGAGAGAGACTGAGAGAGAGACTGAGAGAGAGAGAGACTGAGAGAGAGAATGAGAGAGAGACTGAGAGAGAGAGAGACTGAGAGAGAGAGAGAGAGACTGAGAGAGAGAGAGACTGATAGAGAGAGAGAGAGAGAGAGAGAGAGAGAGACTGATAGAGAGAGACAGAGAGAGATGGAGAGAGAGAGACTGAGAGAGAGAGAGAGACAGAGAGAGAGAGACTGATAGAGAGAGAGAGAGACTGAGAGAGAGAGATAGAATGATAGAGAGAGAGAGAGAGAGAGAGAGAGAGAGAGAGAGAGAGAGAGAGAGAGAGAGAGAGAGAGAGAGTGAGAGAGTGAGAGAGAGAGAGAGAGAGAGAGAGAGAGAGAGAGAGAGAGAGAGAGAGACTGAGAGAGAGATAGACTGATAGAGAGAGAGAGAGGGAGAGACTGAGAGAGAGAGACTGAGAGAGAGAGAGAGAGACTGAGAGAGAGAGAGAGAGAGAGAGAGGGAGAGACTGAGAGAGAGAGAGAGAGAGAGAGAGAGAGAGACTGAGAGAGAGAGAGACTGATAGAGAGAGAGAGAGAGAGACTGAGAGAGAGAGACTGAGAGAGAGAGAGAGAGGAGAGAGAGGGAGAGACTGAGAGAGAGAGAGAGAGAGAGAGAGAGAGACTGAGAGAGAGAGAGAGATAGACTGATAGAGAGAGAGAGAGAGAGAGAGAGGGGGAGAGACTGAGAGAGAGAGAGAGAGAGATAGACTGATAGAGAGAGAGAGAGAGAGAGAGAGAGGGGGAGAGACTGAGAGAGAGAGAGAGAGAGAGAGATAGACTGATAGAGAGAGAGAGAGAGAGATAGAGAGAGAGAGATAGACTGATAGAGAGAGAGAGAGAGAGATAGAGAGAGAGAGATAGACTGATAGAGAGAGAGAGAGAGGGAGAGACTGAGAGAGAGAGAGAGATTAGGGGAGCAGAAAAAGGAAGGTGAGGAGAGATCAGCACATGCTGACGGAGACCAACTCAAGTGACAGACGTTCAAGCAAACCCTGCGTTATTTTAAAAGCGTGTGTGTGAAACACGAGGGGAGGGAAGTTTGGAGAGCGAGCGAGAGAGAGAGACGAGCTGGTGCAGTTTGACTCGAGGGAGAGATTTCGGCTCCAGCTGCTCCCGTAGATCCAGATCCTCACAGCGGGAGTCGGGGTCGTGTCGGGGTCGTGGACGGGGTCGCTCTGGCGCGCGGGCCGGATGGCCAGGCCCGGGATGGGCGTCACGAAGCCCGATGTTCAGGCGGGAGTGAGCAGATGATGAGCGAGATGTCCTTCAGCGGGAGAGACAGTATCCCGAGCGAGGGAGCGCCGGGAAGCAGGAACGCCAGGGTGAGACGGGCCGTGCGCATATCCAGCATCGTCGCGCAGGAGGTCAGTCCTCTCAGAACACGGTTATTACAGAGCAGCAGCTTCAGGCGTTCAAGGGGCTTAACCTGTTGAAACCACGAAAACTGACATATTTATGTAAAGGAAAAGCGCTTGAATTGAATTGAAAGACAATATATGTGTTTGATATTATTGAAGTGAAGCTGCGGCTCGTCTGATATAGAGGCATTTCGCATGGATATGAGTGAGATATTGCTCATAAATATCCAAGTATATGATACAGCTTTTATTCTTCAGGACAATCATATATTCATGGGGGAAAATCATTTTGAATAAGGATTATATATTTGTCGTGGTATCCTTTCTATGGTGACAGTTACTAGTCATTGCATGTGCTGCACTTTATTTCTACCATTTTGTTTTATTATTTTATTTTTATTTATCTATTTACCTTTTTTTATAATTTGAAAGATAATAAAGATATTGTTTGATAAGTGAGATCTCTGATTGAAGTCATTGAAAACCAAAAAAAGTAGTGCTTGAAAAGTCCTTAAAAATCCTGAATTTCATTTTACAGTATCCGTGCAAACCCTGAAAATAAGTGTTAATCTTGAAAAGTTCATAAATTATGAAAAGGATTCAGTTCAGCTGTAAAGACAATAGTGTAATTATTCAGTTCAATGTTCAATAACAGTGTAAATGTTACAGTTTTTAGTATTATATTATATATAATATTTTATAGTTCGCTATATAAATACCTCATTCTATTCTTTTCTCTTCTATAATAATAATAATGATTATATAATTTATTCATTCAATTTTTTGCATTATTGATATATTATATTAAATAAAAATAATAATAGTTGTTCACTTCAAATTGGACCTGAGGAAAATTTACGTTTTACTAAATAATGCAATAATCACTTCAATAAATGTTGGATTTGATTCATAAGCCTCATCCGTTGGGCATCAGACTACACTGATCCTGTGACATGTTTCATTGTGAGCATTTTAGCACAGTGATTATTAGTTTAGTGCTGTGTTAATGTTCATCTGTAGCAAAACCAAAGTGTTGTCATTCAGCGCAAATCAAGATTCAGTGCAGATTCAGTCAGTGACTGTCAATGTGTTTCTCGTCTGACACTGTCAGTGCACTGATAATATTACTGAATAATAATAGATGAGTTGAGGTGTACAAGTATGTGAGTGCATTGTGAGGTTTATTCCGTTTGGTGACGTGTGTTCAGATCGCAGCGCTGGGAAAGGGTTTCCTCTGAGACTCACTCCGGCTCCCAGAAAACCATCCGGAGACTCACTGAGCAGTTTACTACATTCATTTCCTGGCCAACATTGATGTATTACGTTCCTGCAGATGCTGTAATGTGTTCCTCTTTCTAATTCTGTTCTTTATCTCGCGTGTAGTTTTGGCCAGCGCTCGGTTTGGATCAAACTCTGACCATAACTGGTCATATTGAGGGGAATGGAGGAATTATTGTGTTAAAAATAAATTGGCTGTCTTTTTATTCCCTGATGGGAAATTACATGAAGTGTTTGTATCGAGGCGTTCGGCCTCGCCAACAGTGATTGACTGGAGAAGGTGAGAGAGAGACGGCCATCATCCATCACTTTTACAAACAATGCCCTTGAACACACCAATCAGAGACTGTGAACAAACACATCAACACGCTTTTCCCACCGTCTCCTCTATAACCCACACTAACCCCTCAGGACTCGCTTACAGAGAGAGAGAGAGAGAGAGAGAGAGAGAGAGAGAGAGAGAGAGAGAGACTGAGTGTGTGTGAGAGAGAGAGACTTGAGTGTGTGAGAATGTGTGAGAGAGAGAGACTGAGTGTGTGATAGTGAGAGAGAGAGAGACTGAGTGTGTAATAGTGAGTGTGTGAGAGAGAGAGAGAGAGAGAGAAA
>CM060639.1:1448563-1486063 GCA_030578275.1 Meda fulgida
TTTAGTGTCTCTGAGGTTCTGGTGAAGATCTGTGTTGTTTGGTTTAGTGTCTCTGGGGTTCTGGTGAAGATCTGTGTTGTTGGGTTTAGTGTCTCTGAGGTTCTGGTGAAGATCTGTGTTGTTGGGTTTAGTGTCTCTGAGGTTCTGGTGAAGATCTGTGTTGTTTGGTTTAGTGTCTCTGGGGTTCTGGTGAAGATCTGTGTTGTTGGGTTTAGTGTCTCTGAGGTTGTGGTGAAGATCTGTGTTGTTGGGTTTAGTGTCTCTGGGATTCTGGTGAAGATCTGTGTTGTTGGGTTTAGTGTCTCTGGGGTTCTGGTGAAGATCTGTGTTGTTGGGTTTAGTGTCTCTGGGATTCTGGTGAAGATCTGTGTTGTTGGGTTTAGTGTCTCTGAGGTTCTGGTGAAGATCTGTGTTGTTGGGTTTAGTGTCTCTGGGGTTCTGGTGAAGATCTGTGTTGTTGGGTTTAGTGTCTCCGAGGTTCTGGTGAAGATCTGTGTTGTTGGGTTTAGTGTCTCTGGGGTTCTGGTGAAGATCTGTGTTGTTGGGTTTAGTGTCTCTGGGGTTCTGGTGAAGATCTGTGTTGTTGGGTTTAGTGTCTCCGAGGTTCTGGTGAAGATCTGTGTTGTTGGGTTTAGTGTCTCTGAGGTTCTGGTGAAGATCTGTGTTGTTGGGTTTAGTGTCTCTGAGGTTCTGGTGAAGATCTGTGTTGTTTGGTTTAGTGTCTCTGGGGTTCTGGTGAAGATCTGTGTTGTTGGGTTTAGTGTCTCTGAGGTTCTGGTGAAGATCTGTGTTGTTGGGTTTAGTGTCTCTGGGATTCTGGTGAAGATCTGTGTTGTTGGGTTTAGTGTCTCTGGGGTTCTGGTGAAGATCTGTGTTGTTGGGTTTAGTGTCTCTGGGATTCTGGTGAAGATCTGTGTTGTTGGGTTTAGTGTCTCTGAGGTTCTGGTGAAGATCTGTGTTGTTGGGTTTAGTGTCTCTGGGGTTCTGGTGAAGATCTGTGTTGTTGGGTTTAGTGTCTCCGAGGTTCTGGTGAAGATCTGTGTTGTTGGGTTTAGTGTCTCTGGGGTTCTGGTGAAGATCTGTGTTGTTGGGTTTAGTGTCTCCGAGGTTCTGGTGAAGATCTGTGTTGTTGGGTTTAGTGTCTCTGGGGTTCTGGTGAAGATCTGTGTTGTTGGGTTTAGTGTCTCTGGGGTTCTGGTGAAGATCTGTGTTGTTGGGTTTAGTGTCTCCGAGGTTCTGGTGAAGATCTGTGTTGTTGGGTTTAGTGTCTCTGGGGTTCTGGTGAAGATCTGTGTTGTTGGGTTTAGTGTCTCTGGGGTTCTGGTGAAGATCTGTGTTGTTGGGTTTAGTGTCTCTGAGGTTCTGTGTGAAGATCTGTGTTGTTGGGTTTAGTGTCTCTGAGGTTCTGGTGAAGATCTGTGTTGTTTGGTTTAGTGTCTCTGGGGTTCTGGTGAAGATCTGTGTTGTTGGGTTTAGTGTCTCTGAGGTTGTGGTGAAGATCTGTGTTGTTGGGTTTAGTGTCTCTGGGATTCTGGTGAAGATCTGTGTTGTTGGGTTTAGTGTCTCTGGGGTTCTGGTGAAGATCTGTGTTGTTGGGTTTAGTGTCTCTGGGATTCTGGTGAAGATCTGTGTTGTTGGGTTTAGTGTCTCTGAGGTTCTGGTGAAGATCTGTGTTGTTGGGTTTAGTGTCTCTGGGGTTCTGGTGAAGATCTGTGTTGTTGGGTTTAGTGTCTCCGAGGTTCTGGTGAAGATCTGTGTTGTTGGGTTTAGTGTCTCTGGGGTTCTGGTGAAGATCTGTGTTGTTGGGTTTAGTGTCTCTGGGGTTCTGGTGAAGATCTGTGTTGTTGGGTTTAGTGTCTCCGAGGTTCTGGTGAAGATCTGTGTTGTTGGGTTTAGTGTCTCTGAGGTTCTGGTGAAGATCTGTGTTGTTGGGTTTAGTGTCTCTGAGGTTCTGGTGAAGATCTGTGTTGTTTGGTTTAGTGTCTCTGGGGTTCTGGTGAAGATCTGTGTTGTTGGGTTTAGTGTCTCTGAGGTTCTGGTGAAGATCTGTGTTGTTGGGTTTAGTGTCTCTGGGATTCTGGTGAAGATCTGTGTTGTTGGGTTTAGTGTCTCTGGGGTTCTGGTGAAGATCTGTGTTGTTGGGTTTAGTGTCTCTGGGATTCTGGTGAAGATCTGTGTTGTTGGGTTTAGTGTCTCTGAGGTTCTGGTGAAGATCTGTGTTGTTGGGTTTAGTGTCTCTGGGGTTCTGGTGAAGATCTGTGTTGTTGGGTTTAGTGTCTCCGAGGTTCTGGTGAAGATCTGTGTTGTTGGGTTTAGTGTCTCTGGGGTTCTGGTGAAGATCTGTGTTGTTGGGTTTAGTGTCTCCGAGGTTCTGGTGAAGATCTGTGTTGTTGGGTTTAGTGTCTCTGGGGTTCTGGTGAAGATCTGTGTTGTTGGGTTTAGTGTCTCTGGGGTTCTGGTGAAGATCTGTGTTGTTGGGTTTAGTGTCTCCGAGGTTCTGGTGAAGATCTGTGTTGTTGGGTTTAGTGTCTCTGGGGTTCTGGTGAAGATCTGTGTTGTTGGGTTTAGTGTCTCTGGGGTTCTGGTGAAGATCTGTGTTGTTGGGTTTAGTGTCTCTGAGGTTCTGGTGAAGATCTGTGTTGTTGGGTTTAGTGTCTCTGGGGTTCTGGTGAAGATCTGTGTTGTTGGGTTTAGTGTCTCTGGGGTTCTGGTGAAGATCTGTGTTGTTGGGTTTAGTGTCTCTGAGGTTCTGGTGAAGATCTGTGTTGTTGGGTTTAGTGTCTCTGGGGTTCTGGTGAAGATCTGTGTTGTTGGGTTTAGTGTCTCTGGGGTTCTGGTGAAGATCTGTGTTGTTGGGTTTAGTGTCTCTGAGGTTCTGGTGAAGATCTGTGTTGTTGGGTTTAGTGTCTCTGAGGTTGTGGTGAAGATCTGTGTTGTTGGGTTTAGTGTCTCTGGGGTTCTGGTGAAGATCTGGGTTACGGTTAGGGTTACACACACACACACACACACTCTCTCTCTCTCTCTCTCTCTCTCTCTCTCTCTCTCTCTCTCTCTCTCTCTCTCTCTCTCTCTCACACACACACTCCGACCGATTCCAGTGTCTCAGTCTCTCGTCCCGCGTCTCGTATCGCACCGATGGAAGTCTATTAGCTCTGACTCTGAGCACAGATGTTTGTGTGTGTGTGTGTGTGTGTGTGTGTTGTGATTGGCTCTGACTCTGAGCACAGATGTGTGTGTGTGTGTGTGTGTGTGTGTGTTGTGATTGGCTCTGACTCTGAGTACAGATGTGTGTGTGTGTGTGTGTGTGTGTGTTGTGATTGGCTCTGACTCTTAGCACAGATGTGTGTGTGTTTGTGTGTGTTGTGATTGGCTCTGACTCTGAACACGGATGTGTGTGATGGAGGTAAAGGGCATCAGTGAGGCTGATTCATTGTAACAGTGAGCGCTGCAGTGCATTATGGGGGATTCTGGTGTTCTTTCATCATGTGTGTTTGAAACAGCGGGCCTGTCGAGCGCCCGGTCCCGTCGCGGCGAGCGCCTCATGCTTCTGTTCCTCTGAGACAGGAGGACATTTAGATGGAAAAAGAGAAACACTGTAAACAACATATTTTACATTAAAACCACAAGTCTGTTTGTGTTCAGACTCAAAGATCTGAATGTCTGGATTAAGCAAAATAGCAAAGCAAGTGCCATTTGTTGTAAAGTGTTCACACTTGTTACCAAGCATGCGAAAGAATTGAGCAAGTATGAGAAACTGGATATGATCCTGTTATATGTTATGTATAATGCATATATATGTATATATATATATATATATATATATATTATACATATGAATATACATATAAGTATACATATATACACACCCATACAAACACTCTCTCTCACACAGAGAGTGTGTGTGTGTTTGATTGATCTGTGAGGTGTGAATGAATGAATGATCTGTGAGGTGTGTATGTGTGTGTGTGAATGATCTGTGAGGTGTGTGTGTGTGTGTTTGAATGATCTGTGAGGTGTGTGTGTGTGTGTGTGTGTGTTTGAATGATCTGTGAGGTGTGTGTGAATGATCTGTGAGGTGTGTGTGTGTGTGTTTGAATGATCTGTGAGGTGTGTGTGAATGATCTGTGAGGTGTGTGTGTGTGTGTGTGTGTGTGTGTGTGTGTGTGTGTTTGAATGATCTGTGAGCTGTGTGTGAATGATCTGTAAGGTGTGTGTGAATGATCTGTGAGGTGTGTGTGAAAGCCGTTCATCCTCGTAAGTGACAGCGATCAGGATCGTCCATCAGAGCGACAGATCACCAGACTCTGATGGCTCTTTTCCCATGATGCACGGCGTTCCTCGCCTGCAGTGTGTCAGATAAAAGAAGAGCTTTAGCATTTCCTCATCCTGAGAGCGGCAGCTTGACTCTCTGATCCCGAACACACCCTTCACAGGGAGTTTGATTGACAGCCGGTCTGACCAATCACAATCCGCCGAATCCGGAGAGTCAGTAGATTAACGTCGCTGGATTTGAACTTGAAAAACTGTGTGTACTGTCGTCTTTACGCAGTTAAAACAACATTCCTTCTGATGTTCACTCATGTTTATTTGATGCTGTAAAGATTAACTAGAAGGAAGAGATGGTTCACGAGCAGATTTAACTGCTCTCTCCGCGGAAGCTTTGCGTTTAAAGACCTGATAAAACATTTCGACTCAGATCAATATTTTGTGTCTAATTATTTACTTATGTGGCAAGTATCCATGTAATAAACGGGATAATGTACATCCAGCCGGTTGTTATCTCAGAATAAACCCCCTTCAGATGTGTGTGTGTGTGTGTGTGCGTGCGAGTGAAAGTGAGTGAGTGACTGAGTTTGTGTGTGTGTGTGCGTGTGTGTGCGTGTGTGTGCGTGCGTGTGAGTGAGTGTGTGAGTGAGTTTGTGTGTGTGTGTGCGTGCGAGTGAGTGTGTGTGTGCGTGCAAGTGTGCGTGCAAGTGAGTGTGTGAGTGAGTGAGTTTGTGTGTGTGCATGCGTGCGTGCGTGCGTGTGTGTGAGTTTGTGTGTGTGTGTGTGTGTGTGTGTGTTTTCAGGCTGATGAAGACCTGATCCTGATCACCCTGTCGGGTTTATTCTGAGATAACAATTATCCCTTACTTATAGAATGTAAATCATGTCTCATTTAGGACATGAGGAAGTCACATGATGACACAACATTCAAGGTTTAGCTGTCATCAACAACATGAGAGAGATTTAATAATCACAGAATTGACCTTTTATGAACCTGAATGTTTTATTTATCAATATTTTTATCTTTAGTTTTCCAGTCTGCTAGTTTTATTCTGCATTGAAATCATTCAGGGCTGCAGTCGTTTTATACGTTTGAATATGAGCGTGAATTACAATATCATGATCACAGTTTTATAGGTCACAGGCATTTTATAGTTTGTTCTGCAGCAGAGACTCGTTTGAATTATGACGTAGGCTTCTATTCTACAGACAATATTAAACCTGGTTATTGAGTTTGTGCTTAAAGTTTCTCTGTTATGATGTAATTTCTCAGAATATGCAGTTGTGCTCAAGCCAGGTCTGTTATTAAAGTGCAAGGATAAACGTGTAGTTTAGCTGTTACACGAGCTGCGGTATATAAATAACAGTACAGATTTATCTTTTGGCATCAGTGCATAGAAAAATTCTCTGATAAATCTTTAAAGAATAAATTTAAGAATTTTTATTTTATTTAATTTTTTATGTTTTTGTTGTCTACTCCAATGGCTGTTTTTACATTCAGCACATTCTTCCAAAATTTATATATATATATATATATATATATACACTGTGTATGTATATATATATATATATATATATATATATATACACTGTTTATATATATATATATATATATATATATATATATATATAAATATATACATACACACACTTTATATATATATACTGTATACCGGTCATTTGTTACGTTCTCTGCGATCCTGCATGTGACATTTCATTTTTGGTGAACTATACATTTAATAGGGTTTTATTAATAAGGAAAAACTTTTTTAAATGAAACTATACTCTAAATAAGAAACTAAAACTGCCAGGTTTGGCATTAGGTGGTGTTAAATGTCTAAACGAGTGAGTCATTTATTAATTCGGTTCATTCAAACATTACTTTCATATGATATAAATTGAATATGAGACAAAAACTCATTGATATCTTGAATTTTATGCAAATTCTATCTGTATTCTACAGGCTTCATCACACAGTGAGTTCATCAACTGTATGAAATAAAAGATGAACTATACACAGGTCTGGGTTAAATTATTTTTAGTGTGTTATTTCTCCATAACTAATTAATTAAAAAAGATTAATATAAAGTTACATTAAGTAATATATTAACCCATATTATCTCAACACCACTAACAAATGAAGAACAGAGGAAGAAACACGTAAAGATGAAACTGTTGTTATGAAGGAAGAGTTAGTAACTGAGATCAGGGCGAGTTCATGAACGGCTGCAGGGTCTACGGTTCCTTCGTTCCTCTGAACTCCACGGATGATTAATAACTCCAGCAAACCTGCATTAAAGAGAGGAGCGCTATAGCTGGAGCTCAGTGCTTAGAGAGCTCTGTGAATCCAGCACAATAACAGCATGCAGGAATCAGGAGTGGCGATGAGAACTTCAGTTTGGCCACAACAGGAAGTTGAATCGGAATGGCAGGAATTGTTATTCACAGGTGCATTCTGGGAAATTAACTGTTCTTTCATTTTGATTCACAGAAGTTAAAAGCACTCGATTACAGTATATGAATTCCTTCTACTTCTATTCAAATTTAAATTGCAATTTGGAGTCCTGTTTGCTACCTCAATTCAAATCCAGGAATTGAGTTTTTGTATTGCTTTATGGAGATCTCTGTTGTACACACACACACACACACACACACACGCACGCACACATCAGCTGTGACCAAAACAGAGGACGAACACGCTAGAGGAACTGTGAAATTAAATGAAAACGTTTTTTTTTTTTATAAAATTTAAATGAAATACAATATATATAAAAAAATTAGGTGAATGTGAGTTGTACATTAAGTTGATGCAGTGCCTTTCTACAGACCCTGTTACCATGACAACATAATGAGTGACCAATCGTCATTGAGTTTTGGAAGAAGGTGGTGATGTCATCAGATGAAATACAGATGCTGTAGTCTTCATTTGCATATGCAGATCTGTGAATGCTCATTAGCATATGCAAGTGTCTGCTGTAATGATTTTAATGGTGCAGATTAGCATGAACGATTCGACCTTTAAATGGAGTGATAATTACAGGTAACAGTGTGTTTGAACACACACACACACGCACACACACACACAGACGCACACACAGACACACACTCAGACAGGAATTTAGTTTTTGTATTGCTTTATGGAGATCTCTGTTGTGTTCAAATATCACAGGATTCCGCATTCGTCATCCAGTAAGAGTCAGAGCTGTAAAAACAATATCTCAGATCGTCTGATGTGTGAGACGTTACTGAGATCTCTGCTGACACACGTGAGACGTTACTGAGATCTCTGCTGACACACGTGTGAGACGTTACTGAGATCTCTGCTGACACACGTGTGAGACGTTACTGAGATCTCTGCTGACACACGTGTGAGACGTTACTGAGATCTCTGCTGACACACGTGTGAGACGTTACTGAGATCTCTGCTGACACACGTGTTAGACGTTACTGAGATCTCTGCTGACACACGTGTGAGACGTTATTGAGATCTCTGCTGACACACGTGAGACATTACTGAGATCTCTGCTGACACTCGTGTGAGACGTTACTGAGATCTCTGCTGACACTCGTGTGAGACGTTACTGAGATCTCTGCTGACACACGTGTGAGACGTTACTGAGATCTCTGCTGACACACGTGTGAGACGTTACTGAGATCTCTGCTGACACACGTGTGAGACGTTACTGAGATCTCTGCTGACACACGTGTGAGACGTTACTGAGATCTCTGCTGACACACACGTGAGACGTTACTGAGATCTCTGCTGACACACACGTGAGACGTTACTGAGATCTCTGCTGACACACACGTGAGACGTTACTGAGATCTCTGCTGACAAGAGTGAGACGTTACTGAAATCTCTGCTGACACACGTGTGAGACGTTACTGAGATCTCTGCTAACACATGTGAGACGTTACTGAGATCTCTGCTGACACGTGTGAGACGTTACTGAGATCTCTGCTGACACACGTGTGAGACGTTACTGAGATCTCTGCTGACACACGTGTGAGACGTTACTGAGATCTCTGCTGACACACGTGTGAGACGTTACTGAGATCTCTGCTGACACACGTGTGAGACGTTACTGAGATCTCTGCTGACACACACGTGAGAAGTTACTGAGATCTCTGCTGACACACGTGAGAAGTTACTGAGATCTCTGCTGACACACACGTGAGACGTTACTGAGAACTCTGCTGACAAGTGTGAGACGTGGTCACTGAGATCTCTGCTGACACACGTGTGAGACGTGGTCACTGAGATCTCTGCTGACACACACGTGAGACGTTACTGAAATCTCTGCTGACACACGTGTGAGACGTTACTGAGATCTCTGCTGACACACACGTGAGACGTTACTGAGATCTCTGCTGACACACACGTGAGACGTTACTGAGATCTCTGCTGACAAGTGTGAGACGTTACTGAGATCTCTGCTGACAAGTGTGAGACGTTACTGAAATCTCTGCTGACAAGTGTGAGACGTGGCTACTGAGATCTCTGCTGACACACGTGTGAGACGTTACTGAGATCTCTGCTGACACACGTGTGAGACGTTACTGAGATCTCTGCTGACACACGTGTGAGACGTTACTGAGATCTCTGCTGACACACACGTGAGACGTTACTGAGATCTCTGCTGACACACACGTGAGACGTTACTGAGATCTCTGCTGACAAGAGTGAGACGTTACTGAGATCTCTGCTGACACACGTGTGAGACGTTACTGAGATCTCTGCTAACACATGTGAGACGTTACTGAGATCTCTGCTGACACACGTGTGAGACGTTACTGAGATCTCTGCTGACACACGTGTGAGACGTTACTGAGATCTCTGCTGACACACGTGTGAGACGTTACTGAGATCTCTGCTGACACACACGTGAGAAGTTACTGAGATCTCTGCTGACACACACGTGAGAAGTTACTGAGATCTCTGCTGACACACACGTGAGACGTTACTGAGAACTCTGCTGACAAGTGTGAGACGTGGTCACTGAGATCTCTGCTGACACACGTGTGAGACGTTACTGAAATCTCTGCTGACACACGTGTGAGACGTTACTGAGATCTCTGCTGACACACACGTGAGACGTTACTGAAATCTCTGCTGACACACGTGTGAGACGTTACTGAGATCTCTGCTGACACACGTGTGAGACGTTACTGAGATCTCTGCTGACACACACGTGAGACGTTACTGAGATCTCTGCTGACAAGTGTGAGACGTTACTGAGATCTCTGCTGACACGCGTGTGAGACGTGGCTACTGAGATCTCTGCTGACACGCGTGTGAGACGTTACTGAGATCTCTGCTGACACGCGTGTGAGACGTTACTGAGATCTCTGCTGACACGCGTGTGAGACGTTACTGAGATCTCTGCTGACACACGTGTGAGACGTGGTTACTGAAATCTCTGCTGACACACGCGTGTGAGACGTTACTGCGATCTCTGTTACTGCGATCTCTGTTACTGCGATCTCTGTTACTGCGATCTCTGTTACTGCGATCTCTGTTACTGCGATCTCTGTTACTGCGATCTCTGCTGACACGCGTGTGAGACGTTACTGAGATCTCAGTAACAGAAATCTCAGTAACAGAGATCTCAGTAACAGAGATCTCAGTAACAGAGATCTCAGTAACAGAGATCTCAGTAACAGAGATCTCAGTAACAGAGATCTCAGTAACAGAGATCTCAGTAACAGAGATCTCAGTAACAGAGATCTCAGTAACAGAGATCTCAGTAACAGAGATCTCAGTAACGTCTCACAAGCATGTCAGCAGAGATCTCAGTAACAGAAATCTCAGTAACAGAGATCGCAGTAACAGAGATCGCAGTAACAGAGATCGCAGTAACAGAGATCGCAGTAACAGAGATCGCAGTAACAGAGATCGCAGTAACAGAGATCGCAGTAACAGAGATCGCAGTAACAGAGATCGCAGTAACGTCTCACACGTGTGTCAGCAGAGATCTCAGTAACGTCTCACACGCGTGTCAGCAGAGATCTCAGTAACAGAAATCTCAGTAACAGAAATCTCAGTAACAGAGATCTCTGCTGACACGCGTGTGAGACGTTACTGAGATCTCTGCTCACACACGTGTGAGACGTTACTGAGATCTCTGTTACTGAGATCTCTGCTGCCACGCGTGTGAGACGTTACTGAGATCTCTGCTGACACGCGTGTGAGAGGTTACTGAGATCTCTGCTGACACACGTGAGACGTTACTGAGATCTCTGCTGACACACGTGAGACGTTACTGAGATCTCTGCTGACACATGTGAGACGTTACTGAGATCTCTGCTGACACATTACTGAGATCTCTGCTGACACATTACTGAGATCTCTGCTGACACATTACTGAGATCTCTGCTGACACATTACTGAGATCTCTGCTGACACATTACTGAGATCTCTGCTGACACATTACTGAGATCTCTGGCTGACACATTACTGAGATCTCTGGCTGACACATTACTGAGATCTCTGCTGACACATTACTGAGATCTCTGCTGACACATTACTGAGATCTCTGCTGACACATTACTGAGATCTCTGGCTGACACATTACTGAGATCTCTGCTGACACATTACTGAGATCTCTGGCTGACACATTACTGAGATCTCTGCTGACACATTACTGAGATCTCTGCTGACACATTACTGAGATCTCTGCTGACGCACGTGTGAGACGTTACTGAGATCTCTACTGACACACGTGTGAGACGTTACTGAGATCTCTGCTGACACACGTGTGATACGTTACTGAGATCTCTGCTGACACATTACTGAGATCTCTGGCTGACACATTACTGAGATCTCTGGCTGACACATTACTGAGATCTCTGGCTGACACATTACTGAGATCTCTGCTGACACATTACTGAGATCTCTGCTGACACATTACTGAGATCTCTGCTGACGCACGTGTGAGACGTTACTGAGATCTCTACTGACACACGTGTGAGACGTTACTGAGATCTCTGCTGACACACGTGTGATACGTTACTGAGATCTCTGCTGACACACGTGTGAGACGTTACTGAGATCTCTGCTGACACACGTGTGAGACGTTACTGAGATCTCTGCTGACACATTACTGAGATCTCTGCTGACACATTACTGAGATCTCTGAGATCTCTGCTGACACATTACTGAGATCCATGCTGACACACGTGTGATACGTTACTGAGATCTCTGCTGACACACACGTGAGACGTTACTGAGATCTCTGCTGACACACGTGAGAGCTTACTGAGATCTCTGCTGATACACGTGTGAGACGTTACTAAGATCTCTGCTGACACACACATGAGACGTTACTGAGATCTCTGCTGACACAAACGTGAGACGTTACTGAGATCTCTGCTGACACACGTGAGAGCTTACTGAGATCTCTGCTGACACACGTGAGACTTTACTGAGATCTCTGCTGACACACGTGTGAGAGCTTACTGAGATCTCTGCTGACACATTACTGAGATCACTGCTGACACACATGTGAGAGGTTACTGAGATCTCTGCTAACACACGTGAGACGTTACTGAGATGTCTGAGAGACGAAACATCTGTTTTCTGGTTTGATCTCCTTCAGGATATGTTTACCTGTGTCCACTGCTCAGTTTCAGAGCTTATATTTAGCATGGAGAGGTTACTCTCGCGCTGCTGTAACTAGGCAACAGAAACTGTGTGTTTCTGTAACGCTCTTTCGGCTCAGATCTGATACACTTTACAAACACTGGGATTCATACAGCAGTGACTCAAGTTTTAAACTGCTTAAATATAAATGTTGTGGTTTTGTCTTAAACTAATTTGCATCAATAAAAGACCTTTTAAAACAAACCATTTCGTTTTATGATGTATGTATATAATGTGCAAATTTTCCAACTTTTATCTTACCAAGATGTTTAAAAATTCTGTTCAAACCTGTAAACTTGTATGGGGAAAAAAACACTTTTGGTTAGAAAATACTTTCAACAAAACTCTAAAAAAGTTCTATAATTGAAATATTAGTTTTTAAAACTTAAAATAACTATTTAATAACTAGTTTATTAAAGTAAAAAAGTAAAAAATAAGTTTAAGTTGAAATACTGAAAATAGAAATACTGACATTTAAACTCAAATTAAAACTGAACATGTAAAAAATAAATACTGTAATAGTGTATAAATAATACTAAAATAACACTGCCAAGATGTGGGTGGTTTCTAGGGGGTTGCTAAGATGTTCTCGGGGGTTGCTTGGAGGTTTCTAAGATGCTCTGGGTGGTTTCTAGGGGGTTGCTAAGATGTTCTCGGTGGTTGCTTGGAGGTTTCTAAGATGTTCTGAGTGGTTGCTAGGGGGTTGCTAAGATGTTTTTTGGTGGTTGCCAGGGGGTTGCTAACAAAGATGTTCTAGGTGGTCACCAATAGGACACACAATCTGAGGAATCATTCATGTCTATAGCTGATGCTGATTCTTAACTTCAGCAGTGGGAGTAGTGATGCTTGACTTGAGTCTAGTAATCTGTGGTGTTGTTGTTTCCAGCTGTCACAAGAGAACAGACTCACACACACACGAGTATGAGTCACAGTGCTGTATTGACCCCTGCAGGCCTGTGGCTGATTAGGGCTTTATAACAGACGCTCTGCAGTCCTCAGGACACACACATACACACACACACGTCAGCTGCGATCAAGGCCGAGGACGAACACACTAGAGAAACCGTGCAATTAAATGAAAACTTTTTTACTTGAAATAAAATTTAAATCAAATAAAATATATAATTTTTTTAGGTGAATGTGAGTAGTACATTAAGTTGATGCAGTGCCTTTCTACAGACCCTGTTACCATGACAACATAATGATGTCATGTATTTATCTCTTGTTTTGTGTGCAAACACATGGCTGGTTGTTTTGGGCTATGTGTTGGCATTGTCTTGTGTTTTACCTAGTTTCCTTGTTAATGTTGTATCACTAGCCGCGTTTCCACTGCCGGGCCAGGGCCGAGCTAGTGCGTGCCAGCGCCAGTCGCGTTTCCACTGCCACTTCCGGGGCTTGATCGGGGCTTACTCTGAGCCAGCGGCCAGGATTTCTGGCCCGTTGAATACCTTGGGCCAAAGCAGGCCAGCTCGGGCTAGAGGCGTGCTCAAGGTAAAAGGCGGAGTTATCGGTGTTAGGGAAAGATATGGTCTGCGGCAAGATGCACATTTCACTTTTTTATATCACGCAAAATGATCGCTGCACGGAATGGATAATCGCCTGTACTGGTCTGTTGAAGATACCAAAGCTCTTCTGAGCATTTGAGCAGAAGAAAGAGTACAACGTCAATTTGACGGCGTGTGCAGAAACGAGGATGTTATCAAGTACATCGTTGCTGAGCTTGCTAAGCTAAGTATTCGCCGAACAACGCTCATCTTCCACCAAGCAAACACCAAAAAAAGCAAACAAACAGACGCTTCGGTCCTCTCCATCTCGATCGTTGTGTCTTGCCTGAATGAACTTCATAATCCCCGCTGAAATGGGTGCGGTTGTATGACGTTCGATCCAGGAAGGCGTGTTAAGGGCGGGGTTTAGGGCAGCGCAGCGGGGCTAGTGGCCCGGCAGTGGAAACGCAAGCCCGGTGCTTGAGACCCGAGGCCACTGGCCCGGCAGTGGAAACGCAGCTACAGTCACCTGTGATCATGTGTCCTGACCACACCCCTTGTTCCCTCGTTAGTATTGATGTTCATCAGTGTCACCTCTACCTTTGTGATGATGTGTTTGTTCCTCAATGCTGGTTCGTTCTGTCACGTTACGCTAAATAGCGAGCGCAGACACAAAACACAGTTTATTTACAAACGGAAAACAAAGACCCACGATGGGGCAAACAAACAGTAACTCCGACAATAACTAGACTTGACCATGAATAGGAACTGGAACTTTTGCAGACAGATCACAATATTCACAGAACCGAATGTTAACAAGACGAACCAGCACTGAGGAACAAACACCGGGAGCTTACATAAAACACATCATCACAAAGGTACAGGTGACACTGATGAACATCAATACTAACGAGGGAACAAGGGGCGTGGTAAGGACATGATCACGATCACAGGTGACACTGATACAACATTAACAAGGAAACGAGGTAAAACACAAGACAATGCCAACACATAGCCCAAAACAACCAGCCATGTGTTTGCACACAAAACAAGAGACAAATACATGACAAATGAGTGACCAATCATCATTGAGTTTTGGAAGTGGTTGGTGATGTCATCAGATGAAATACAGATGCTGTAGTCTTAATTTGCATATGCAGATCTCTAAATGCCCATTAGCATATGTAAGTATCTGCTGTAATGATTTTTAGGGTGCAGATGCAACACACACACAGACACACACATAACTTTGCCGTAAGCGTGTGTTTGTGGTGTTGTTGCTCTACTCTGAGCTATTAATAGAGAATGTGTGTGTGTGTGTGTGTGTGTGTGTGTGTGTGTGTGTTGAGTTCTGCTGCTTCATGCATCGCTGTAGAGATTCGTATAACCACATTCTTACAAAACCATCTAGCCGATCTTAAGAAAGCTCTGTATAATCAGCTTTTCCACCAGAGACAGATAATATATGATCACTATTGTATCAACCACTTTAAAATAATGATTTTTTTAAAGTTTATAAACTTATCTCAAGATACATTCTTTTTAAAAACACGGTTTAAATGAACATTTCAAAGTTGTTCCAGTAAAACACAACACGGATTAGGACAGTGATGTCCGTGGTTAGACGGAGAACAGAGGAGAGATGTTTCTGCTCCACTTCTGCTCTTTTATTTGCGCTCGACTGCTAATTCCTCATCTCTCGCCCGGCGTATCGCCCACCTCGCCTCAGATTCGGCTGTATTCTGTGTTCTTCATCCCTTTGTTGAGCTTTCCTCTCCTCTCCTCTCGCTCGCTCCCTTCCCCTCCGATTATCTTCAACAGAACAGTGCCTCTCTCTCTCTCTCAACTGTTCACTTATTCTCTCTCTCTCTCTCTCTCTCTCTCTCTCATACACACACACACTCTCTCTCTCTCGCTCGCGCTCTCTCTCTCTCTCTCTCTCACAGACACACACACACACACACTCTATCTCTCTCGCTCGCTCGATCGCTTTCTCTCAGACACACACACACACACACACAAACACACACTCTCACACTGACACACACACACATACACTTTCTCACACACACACACACTCTCTCTCTCTCGATCGCTCTCTCTCTCACACACACACACACACACTCACTCTCTTTCTCGCTCTCACTCACTCTCGCTCTCACACACACACACACTCACTCTCTTTCTCGCTCTCACTCACTCTCGCTCTCACAAACACACTCACTCTCTCGCTCTCACACTCACTTTCTCTCGCTCTCACACACTCTCTCTCGCTCTCACACTCACTCTCTCGCTCTCACACTCACTCTCTCGCTCTCACACTCACTTTCTCTCGCTCTCACACACTCTCTCTCGCTCTCACACTCTCTCGCTCTCACACACACTCTCTCTCTCTCTCTCTCTCTCTGACAGAAGTAGGATTCTGCTTGCAGCGTTCACTAATGTGAAGCGACTGGGATCTCTGCGCTTCTCTTTCTGCAGCTCGGTTTTTTAAAGAAAATTTGAGCAGGAACGCAGCACAGAAAAACTCGCAGGCAACAAAAAACACTGAAGGTGTTGGGAAACTGGTATCCGGGATATGGGTTGATGCCGCGATCGCTTGTTTTAGGCATGTTGGGATTGCAGGATCGCTTGTTTTAGGCAGGGAGGGTCGGACGTGTAACGGCGGCCCGATGCGGTGCTGAGGATCATGGTCGTGGCGCTGGTGCTCAAACTGTTGGATCCGCTCCAGTGCTCCGCTCACATGCCGCTCTGTGAGGCTGGGAGAACCAGCAGCCGCTGGGACCAAAACCACACGCCCGAGGGGCCCGAGGGGCCCGAGGTGAGGGGTCACACCTGTAGACTATAGCTCTTTATGTTGTTTCATGTTGTTTTACACAGAATCATGATGTTAGTGCTTATAATATCTTCATTATAGTTCCAGTTGAGCTGCACGATAACATGGGTATGTGACAATATGCACTGTCATTCTAAAGTTTAGGATCGACACAGTTTTTAAAAGAAGTCTCTTATGCTCACCAAGGCTGCATTTATTTAATTAAAAAACACACAAAAATATACACTGTAATATTGTTAAATGTTTTACATCGAGGGGCCGAGGTGAGGGGTCACACCTTTACAGTCACGTCAAACTATAGTTATGGGGCATTTATATAGCGCTTTCATATGTACTACTGTATCTCAAAGCGCTTTACAATCAGACACATCAGGGAATCTCTCCTCAACCAACACCTCATGTTAATGTTTATAATATTGTCATTATTGTTGCAGAGTAGAGCTGGGCGATAATATGGTTATGTGACAAGGCTGCATCTATTTGATTAAAAATAAAAAATAAAAACAACATAATATTGTTATATATTTTTACAATTTAAAATGGCTGTCTTCTCTGGATGTTTGTTTCCGCCACAGAAACACATAAAACATTTTAATAGATAATTGCAACTTTATTTCTCAGAATTGTGAGTTTATATCTCGCAATTCTGATTTTACATCGTAATTCTTTATATTTGAAAGCCGATAACCGATATATTGGCCGATAAATCTAAATCCAAATTTGTATGACTTTTAAAAAGCCTGATTGCAAAAACAAGTCTCACCATTAAAAGCCGTATCCCAACCACACAATTATTATTATTATTAATATTCTCATTATAATTTTATGTAGCCGATATGACAGACTTGCTTTGCTCATTTTGTGAAAACGAACGAAAAACTGAACCTTTTTTTATTTTTATTTTTTATTTTTTATTAAGTGATTCCAATCATATTTCAAGCAATTCAACACCATCATGTTGAAAAGAAGGAAATAATACATTATTTAATCAGCATTAATATATCGACCAAATTTTCATATCGGACGAAAAATTATAACATAAAAAATTGTCATATATTGGCCAATAACAATATGGTGGCCGATATATTGTGCATCCCTGGTTGTATGTATTTCTAATAAAGATGATCTTTAAATAAAACACAACTGAGAGCTCAGTTAAGTTTCCAGCTATAAAATCGCAATAACATTTTCCTGAAGGCCAGACGTCTAGAAATGCAAATGAAAACCAACAGAAGCACATGTCGCCTTTGGCAGAACAAATGACACAAGACGACACAAACAAACTGGAGCTCGTACAGTAATTTGGCATTGCTTTATGTTCATTTACTTTCAGGATACAAGACCGTGGCTGTCGTGGACACTGTTTAGGCCTTTGTCTTGAGTTTTTTTTTTCACCTTTAGCATCTAATCTGGGTTCAGTTTGGTTGAGATGAGTCTTACAGTGTAGATGGAGGGTTAATGAAAACCCACTGATCTCAGGACAGCTGCTAAAATTTTAAATACCTACGTTTGAATCCTCTTAGTGAAATATGGAGATTGTGGGAGCTCTGAACCGCTGGAGAAGTGCCTCAATTCCTGAATATCACTTTGACTGAACGCAGGGAAAAGCCCTGAATGAGATGAGCTGAGGAAGAGGATTGTGGGATTGAATAGGAGAGGGTGCATTTGTCCTCTTAGATCAGTTTACAGCACATAAATGTCACTGTTTGTCACTCAGCAGGATTATTCATTGGCTCTTTCTACTCTTGCATAGTTTCACCAGTAGTGGCGCCAGATGACTGTCTTTATGAGTTATTGAATCGTTCACTCAACCGTTTTATTTCAAAACCCTTATCATTTCAGAACAAAACTAATGACTGTAGGTTTTTCAATAATGGCTTTCTTCCATAGAATGCAAAATGAGCAAAAAAGACATTTAGAAAAGAAAACAAAGCTCTATAACAGTAGTTCATCTGACTCATACTGTATTCTCAGTCTTCTGAAGTCTTAATGTGAGAAACAGACCCATATTTAAGTCATTATTCATGCTAATACTTCAAGCTAAAGCTTTGAAGGCTGAGATTGTCTTTATTCTGTTTTAATATATTGCTGTTTCTGTAAAACCAGATGGACTTGTGATCAGAGATGCTCTTGTGCACTGATGCATTCAGATGAATATGACTATGATCTTCATCTTTAACTCATGCTCTGTTTGAGATTGTGCAAGAGGAATGAATGCTGAAGTCCATGTCAGATACTCTAGTCAGATCTATTTATAGTTAATAGAAAAAAGAGATGACATCACGTCTGTAGCAGTGCTTTTTAATGCAAGAAAATGCTCTCACATGTATAGTGTCATTTTGATGAGCTACTATTAGTAATTTTCTTATTTCTGCTGTAATATAGTTCCAATTTTAGAATTAGAGACAGTATATATAATATAATATAATATAATAGGCCTATCTTGTGTATCCATCACCTGAAAAATGACTGTTTTTTCATCACAGGTAGCCAATTTTCCCCCAATGCTTTCATGTCTTGATGTTGTTGATGGCCAGAATCACCTGAAATGTGTTTGATATCAGCTGTAGAGAATCACATATCAGGGCTCGATAATTAACACTGATGAGGGTGTTCTGATCAGGTGTTCACTGATGTCAGATTCATCACAGGTTCGAGTTGATGCGGTCCCGTATTTGCCCACTTAAATTGATTTTCCAGTGCACTTTTTACCTTTATAAATGCCTTTATAAAATAAATAATGTTTTAAATAAAAAATGTTCAATAGAGAAATTATAGGCAATGATGGTAAAAATGAGTGTCTTAATGAGCGAATCATCCATTCATTCATTCATTCATTACTGAAAAGAGTGGCTGTATTTATGAACGAGTCATTGAATCATTGACTCACACGATTCGTTCATGAATCACCGCTGTGTTGAAAACCGTTGTTGCTTTTTTTGGATCTATTAATTCATTGCAAAATAGAGCAAACAATACTGACAAAACTGTTTAAAATGCGCATCACTTAATAGGACCCTTTTTGTTGAACTGTTGTGAAAAAAACACATTTGCAATCTTTTGTATATTTAGGAAACATTGCATTCTTGCTTGTATAATATATGATCAACCTTAAAAACAAGAACTCACACAGGGTATGTTTTTGTTCTGAAGAGTTTGAGTCTTAAATCGATCTCTTTTGTTATTCATGCTAGTAAGTGCACGAATCCCCACTTTTACAAAGGTACACTGTCGAGAACAGCAGTAATATAACACACTCTGCACACGCTGCTTTTGTGGATGCAGTCAGTTTTGACTGAAAATATGAGGTAATTTGATAGTTTTATGTAAATGTTTAGCATTAATGATGTACATCTTCTTGATCATGTGACGTCATTCACCCACATCTCTAAACACACACATGGATTTCCATGTTGCCACCTGTTTCAGTTTATGACATACAGACAGTTTTGTGCGTGCATTTTCTCCTATATTAAAGTCCGGCTCATGTGGCAAAGTTTTAAACCAATTCTGTATTTATGCCATGAAATAGAATCCAGTAGAGTATTTTTGAGTGCTGTGAAATGAAGCTTTTGCATTTGTATTTTTAAAGACGTCTCGTGTATTCTCTGCAACTTCGTGCATTATTAAAGTTTCTCATCAGCAGATGTTAAAGCGTCTCCGAAATCAGATTAGAGAAGCCTGAAGCCCCTGAAATGCTGAACTCTCGCTGTCCTAAACTTAAGCTTTCAAATCCTCATCAGACCTGCGAGGAACTTAATTCACATGAGCTGTGAAATCAACAGTTCCAGTATATTTTATACAAATAAAACCGAATTTAAACTATTAATTCAAACTATAATAGTATCTCAACGAGAGTCCTGAAGCCGCAGTGATGATGAGGATTTGAGAAGAAAGCTGCAGTCGGGCAAATCAAGAGAGAATTATGAGGATTTATGCATGACTGATTCAGATGCTCTTTTATTATTTCTACATGTAAGTCATCTGTGATATAAAAGTAGAGGACTAATGGTCTTCAGTCTTCACTGTTTGATCCTTTCCTCATTGTATTTATAGTATATTGTATTAATGACTATATATGATTTTTCTCTGATATTTCTTTGTAAAATTTGAGTTTGGCTCGTGACTCTCGGCTCGAATCTTGTAGGATTGAATTATTTATCTTGCGATCAAACCCAGAGATGGCGAGAAACCGAGAGCTTGTTAAGTTGACAGATCCAAAGCTTCTGTCATTGGTAAAACACTAAATCAAATATTGAAGAGCCTCAATTTCTATTATAAACCGAGGAGTTTCTCAGGCCGGCTCTGTCTCCTCCATCAGTTCACTTCCAGCCCATCAAATATCTGTTGACTCGAGGTTTCTGAGGGTTTCAACTCTCAAATTAAATTTATCTATTCATCTATCCATCTATCCATCCATCCATTTCTCTGCAAAAAACATGCTGGTTCATTATTTTTTTGTAGTGTAAAAAATATTTTTGAGTTAAAATAAATTGTCCTTTTTACAACATCCCATGATCTTCATTGTTTTTTTCCAAATCATTCAGCACATGTGAAATGAAAAGGGCTCTAAAAGATCAAAACTAACTAGCAAATGGACAGAACAGACCTTTATATGATATAATTAACACATGACACACATCCAGAGGGAAATCTCATCCTCCTAATCCTTTGTTCAATGCAATCAACTCTCCCATCCCACCAAGAATTGCAAGAAACAATTACGGACAGTCTTACGGTCATGTCTTGGTGTCGGCATTGACAGTTTTAGTGTCATTTTAATAGAATAAAGGGATATTTAAAGGATCAGTTCAATCTAAGATGAGAATTAATATCAATATTCACTCACCAAACTCAAATTTTCCATGTAAAAGTCAGTTGTTTGTAATGCTTTTATGGTCTTTTGTCCTTTTTGTATCTTGACAAGTGTGAGATTTTGGATAAACAAACGAATGTATTAAAGCACAAAGAGTTTGAGGAAGTTTATTGCCACGATTGTCTCATATATGAGGAATATGATGCTGTGTCGTCATTCAGATGAAATGACTCGTTTTAGCGCCTCAGATGGAGAAAGAAATTAGATTTCTCTGCATATTTCATGTGTGAATCTCTGCCAGGAATCTCTCAATGAAACTTTTCTCATCTGTTCTACATTTGAGCTAGATCGAAGGAGCTGTGTTGTTTGTTTAAAGAAAAGAGATATATGCAAAGACATTGAAGGACATTTTCTATTTATTCAATATACAGATATTAGAACTGTTTTTGTACACTCTAAAAGCATTTCTGGGTTATTTTTACCCAGCTTGTTGGGTTTTATACATTAACCCATTTGCTGGGTTGTTTATTTACAGTGCTGGGTCAGTCAAATTGATATTGAAGGTTTTTCATTTTAAATAATAAAAATGCACTCTAAAATCTGTTATATATATATATATATATAGGACATGAAAAGTTTGTATACAATATTTTTTTATTCAATGGAAAGTCTGTCTTTCTACAGTCATAAAATACTCAAAAACATTTAGTAAACGTTTAGGATGTGACAGGAGCAGCCAATGGGAATCTGTGGGAGGAAACTGGTATCAGTTGGCTGTTCCAGTTCATTAAATGACAATCTTTTTTTTTTTAATATGTAAAAACAGCTTTAACTTGTGCCATCTCGTCTGTCAGACATGCACAGTAATAATTTGATTGGAAAAAAATGTAATACAAACCTTAGTTTCATTCAGGAATTTCCCCCTCAGGAAGTTTTCTCTCAGAACAGAACACAAAATGACCGTTGACAAATGTATTGGGTTACATTGACCCAGTGCTGGGTAGGTATGTGTTGACCCAGTAGCTGAGTTACAGAAAAACTACCCAGCGCATGGGTAAAAATATAAAAAAATATTTTTACCCAGCGCATGGGTAAAAATATTTTTTTATATTTTTACCCATGCGCTGTGTAGTTTTTCTGTAACTCAGCTACTGGGTCAACACATACCTACCCAGCACTAAAAAATAACCCAATTAAATGACCCAGCAGACTGAACCCAGCATTTGTGTTAAAAAATAACCCACCATTTTTCAGAGTGACCCAGCGCATGGTAAAAAAAAATATTTAAAATAACCCAATAAAATGACCCAGCAGAATGAACCCAGCATTTGGGTTAAAAAATAACCCAGCATTTTTCAAGAGTGTAGATGAAGAGAAAATGACATTTCTAGTCCTAATTTGACTGAATTTACCTTTGTATTAAACATCGCAGATGGGTTAATGTACAACCGATCTCCTGGCATTTCTCTTCAAAAATCCATCGCATCCATCAGGATTCTGTCCCTCAACAACATTTATGTTAAATTGAAGCCCTGTTGATTTTATAATCATAAACGTCTTTTTTTGAAGTGCTGCTCTTTGGGAATAAACAGGTCGTGTTTGGGGTTCCTGTAATGTGTTTTGACATCGTTTTGCTTCATGCTTCACTGGGGAGATTTGAAGAGTTTTTTTAGTCGCAGGGGTTTCTCAGAGGAAGGCCTGCGTTCCCTGAGGAGGGTCTTGATGCGGGACGTGTCCGGCCGTGAGCTCTATTAGGTGCTGAATGATGAGATCAGGCCTTTCGAGGTCAAGAGACCAGATGATTTCTGCAGAAGAGCTCAGGCGTGATGCCAGCTGACGTCCTCAGACTCCAGGAGAGATACAGCTTCATCTGAATGACCACACAGTTCATCATCGCTTTACTTCAAGCGGCGACCGTTTGTTAAATACTTCAGGAAAGCAACAGCAGCATGATTTAGCTTAGGGGAAAAGAAATATACTAAAGTGTATTTGAAATACATTTATTTTATGCTTAGTGTACTACAAATGCATTTATGTTATGCTGAGTGTACTACAAATGCATTTATGTTATGCTTAGTGTACTACAAATGCATTTATGTTATGCTTAGTGTACTACAAATGCGTTTATGTTATGCTTAGTGTACTACAAATGCGTTTATTTTATGCTTAGTGTACTACAAATACGTTTATGTTATGCTTAGTGTACTACAAATGCGTTTATTTTATGCTTAGTGTACTACAAATACGTTTATTTTATGCTTAGTGTACTACAAATACGTTTATTTTATGCTTAGTGTACTACAAATATGTTTATTTTATGCTTAGTGTACTACAAATACATTTATGCTTAGTGTACTACAAATGCTTTTGTGTACTTAATTTAAATACCCTGCAATTGTACTGTTGGTATACTAGTCAAGTCACCTTTATTTATATAGCGCTTTTTACAATACAGATTGTATCAAAGCAGCTTTACAGCGATTATGCAACAAGGTTTGTTTCTAGAAGAAAATAGCATCACAGTCCAGCTTAAGTACGTTCAGTAATGGTTCATTTTTGTTGTAAAAAGTTATTAATTTAGTTCATTGGTAAATTTAAAGTCTGCTAAATTAGAACAACTCATTTTGTGCTTAATGCACTTTAGTTATCCGGAAAAAGCGCTGAAGTTCAAATAAAGATGAACTGATAAAGATAAAGTGGAACTATTGCAAGTATACTTTAGGTACACTTTAAATATCTTGCATTTAAAGACTGATATTGTACAGAAATCATACTCTCTGTGTGAAATCATGCAGGAGAAAAACCAGTGTATATTATTGTCTTTCAATACATATGATGATTCATACTCGGAAAGAACTGAAATTACATTCAAGATTATTAGTTAAAACTTTTCAAAATGACTATTTTTACAGTCATGAAATTTATCATTGAGGATTTCTAAAAAATACTGTGCAAAAGTTTCATCTCGTGAGATAAATGTGTCGTCGCACTCCTAGTGAATATAGATACATCTATCGATAGATAGATATAGATATTCATTTAAAATAACTGTATGTAAATTTGTAAATTGTATGTATGCATCTGTGTAATAATATGCATATTTTAGAGTATGTTTTGTTGATGTTTTTATTATCGTAAACCTTATAAATAAAAAAAGCACTAGTAAACACTGCTCATATTTTCTCCATAAAACATGAATTCCAGATGTTCAGATGTTCTGTTAGTGCTTGTGGAAACCCTGGTGTTAGTCACGTCTTCAGCGAACAGCGTTTCTGCTCTTTTCAGAGTCGAGCGTCGGTCACCGCATCTGACGTGTGTTAGTGCAGACAGGCGGCTGCGGGACATTTCCCATGACTCACGCAGGAGTGTGTGTCGTGCTGTAAACAACTGTGTGTGAGCGGCACCTGCTCTCGCCCGCGGCCTGTGTGTGTGTGTGTGTGTGTGTGTGTGTGTGTGCAACACCTGCTGACACCCAAAATGCCTTGCGTTTGACACCGACTGACACGAGGCTCTGATGCTCAGGCCTTTGACAGACATGATCCTAACTCTAAAGATGTCTAACACTGAGACACGTGCAGCTGAATATTAATGAGTGTAAAGCTGGTGACGATTCTACTCTGTATCTAAAGGTTCAGCTGGGCTTTTCCCATCTCTCATCTCTCAGCGCTCAAACAAACCACTCGCTCCGTTCATGTGGGCTTGTCTCAGTCTCGGCTCAGCAGACGAGATGAAATGTGACATGAACATGACAGAAATTACTGTATGCTCTTAGAAATCTGACACTGACTGATGAGAGAGGCTGTGGTTTATGTTTTCTTTCTGGAATTTATCTTTGAATGCAAGTTATTATTTTAAGTTCCTCTGTAGTCGATAATTTTATCCCTTAAAACTCATCTTCGATCACCACAATTACATATTTCAAAGTTTTTTTCCTTGTAAAAAATGTCTTCATGCCTTCAAAATCTCTTGAATGTAACTCGACACCCTTGCCTCATTTAGTATGCGCGGTTCTATGAATATGCAGATGAGCCCCGCCTCCACTCACTCCCTCACTCAGAGATCCACTGGTTGACGATCACACGTTGATCTGATTGGTTACAAGGTCGTTTGTGACGTCAGAAACACCAGCGATTTCAGTGTTTTTGAGACTGTCTTTGGTTCACTGCAGTTTTAAGCAGAAAATACTCAGCAATGCTGTCGACTTATGAACTTACACATGCTTATTAATAACACCACATAGATATATAAACAACATTAAAAGCTGGATTTTCACCACAGGGGGATTTGAAATCATAATTTTTATTATTGTAAAAAATATACTTTTTTGTGTTACTTTGCTATTATTCATTTGTCTTTTTTTTCTGTCAGCATAAATGAATTAGGACTCTTCTTGCATATGCATCTCTTAGACTGCCGTTTTGTGTAACGAGCACTTAAACGGCCTGGGTGTCTGTGTGCGTTTAATCATATCGCAGTAAATCAGCTGATTTTGTGTTACACTGAAAACACAAGTCAGGACGCGTCTGTCAGCGCGCCGAGCGTCTCAAAGACGTCCTGACAGCGAGAGTACCATCACAACATTAGTTCCTCTTGCGTGTGTGTGGGGCTTGTTTGTTGTGCTATAATTATAATGTGTCAAATTGTGTCTCCAAACAGCTTTACTTAAACTTTAATGCACTAAAATGTGCATGACGTGCATTTGTGCGTCAAAACACTTCATCATGTAAATGGGTGAGAATCACTCAGTCATGAGTTTCTCCTGAAGCAGCTTTACATAAGACCATCATCAGAGGTCATGAGAGGTCAACTCCTCTCGTACACCAACACAGCACACTTGTGTCAAACCTTTTATATCACACTATTTCACTATAGTACTGTTTTTGAAACCTTCACATGAAAATGAATGTGTTTAGGGCTGTCAAGCGATTCAAACGTTTGATCTATAATTAATTACATGATGATCAGATTTGGCTGATAAATAACCCCTAAAAGATCATTTAAAGTCATTATTGTGTTAAATGAGGAAAGCATCAAATAGACATTACAAAAAGCAGCTTTAGAAAGAAATATTGCATTTGATTCAACATAGAATTTATTACACATAAAGTTTTAGGCTAAAAGGGAAATTATATTTTGTTTCTTTTTTTAGAAGCTGCATCTGGGTTTGTATTTAGATATATCTACAGACCAAAACAGTTTTGTTAACAAAATTCTTTGAAATATCTTTTTTTTGCTCGAAAGAAAGTAAGACATACAGGTTTAAAAAGACATGAGGGTCAGTAAATGATGACACAATTTTCATTTTTGGGCAAAATATCCCCAAAATATGTTTTTTTTTTTATTCTTTTTTTATGAAGTGAAACTTGTGGCGGTAAATGTCTAAATGAGTGATTCATTGGATTTGTTCAAACAGCTGATTCATTCAGGAATGAAGCAAATGACTCTCTTTATAAATGAGTCATTGAATCATTGGTTCACCCGATTGATGCGTTCACCTTCACAGAGTCACGCACAACAGTTCTGCTCTGGCTTTATAGGTAATATTTTCGTTTGGCACAATTGAGCAAAAACAGACAATATTGTGTCTAAAATATAACACAATAAAAACTTCTTATTTATTTAACTGTTGTATAAAATCAATATCCCATTTGCACTCGTGCTTTTCAGGATAAAAACAGCACTCATGTGATATTGCGTAACTATGTCAAATGATATAAATATCAGACAAAAATTCATACAGGGGCATTTTTGCCCTGATAGCTTGAATTTTATGCGAATTCTAGATGTATTCTATAGGCTTCATCACGCAGTGAGTTCATGTTCATCAATAAACTGTATGAAATGTAAGGTGAACTATAGATTTCCATAGGTTTCTATAGGTTTTCATAGCTAATTAATTAAATTAACGCATTAAATCAACTGCCTTAATACACACACACACATTTTCATGTGAAGGCTGCAAAAACAGTAATATTAAAAATATTTAATATAAACAATAAAAAAGTCCCCCTGTGGTGAAAATCCAGCTTTTAATGTTGTTTATGTGTCTATGTGGTGTTATTAATACGCTTTAAGACACACATGTGTAAGTTCATAAGTCGACAGCATTGCTGAGTATTTTCTGCTTAAAACTGCAGTGAACCAAAGACAGTCTCAAAAACACTGAAATCGCTGGTGTTTCTGACGTCACAAACGACCTTGTAACCAATCAGATCAACGTGTGCTCGTCAACCAGTGGATCTCTGAGTGAGGGAGTGAGTGGAGGCGGGGCTCATTTGCATATTCATAGAACCACGCATACTAAATGAGGCAAGGGTGTCGAGTTACATTCAAGATATTTTAAGACATGAAGTTTTTTCACTAATTATTTTTTTATGTAATTTTGGTGGTAGTTTTAAGGGATACAATTATTGACTACTTTAAAATCTGAATGTATATGCATCTGTCAGACTGCCGTTTTCGGGTAACGAGCACATATTCAAGCACAGCATTTATTGCATATTTTTGCTGATGTCTCTTTGGTGTATTAATGCCGCTCTAAATGAAACATTTGAAACGTCCGGTTAAATCATCCGTTCTCTTCCAGGTTCTGTCTCTGGGCGCCGACGTGCTTCCGGAGTATAAACTCCAGGCTCCTCGGATCCACAAGTGGACGGTCCTGCACTACAGCCCGTTTAAAGCGGTGTGGGACTGGCTGATCCTGCTGTTGGTGATCTACACCGCAATCCTCACGCCGTACTCCGCAGCGTTCCTTCTGGACGAGGAGGAGGAGGAGGTCTCCATGCAGAGCTGCGGATACTCCTGCAGTCCTCTCAACGTGGTGGACCTCATCGTGGACATCATGTTCATCATCGACATCATCATCAACTTCCGCACCACATACGTCAACGCCAACGACGAGGTGGTCAGCCACCCGCTGCGAATCGCTGTGCATTACTTTAAAGGCTGGTTCCTCATCGACATGGTGGCCGCGATCCCCTTTGACCTGCTCATATACCGGACCGGGGAGGAGGTGAGTGCTGAGGTGAGGGGGATCATGGGAAACTTTCTCGCTCTTGTGCAAAACCTCTTGCAAGTGTTGTCGGCTCTAATGAAAGCTTGCTCGTTTGTGTTTTCATTTGATGCTTTGAATTAAAGTGTCTGCTAATTGATTGTTGGTGGCAGAAAATATAGGCCAAATCACAAACAAATCTCAGTTGCACTTAAGGTGTCATTAGTACAGTGTAATTATGTTGCGCTGGGCAACGATTAACCGCATCCAAAATAAAAGTTTGAGTTTACATAATACATGTGTGTGTACTGTGTATAATTATTATTATACACACATACATGTATATTTTATAAGAAATATTTGCGTGTATATACTGTACATTTATTTATATATAATTTGTATAATGTATAAATATTTTATATATAAATAACCCTTATTTCTTAAATGTATTCATGCATGTGTGTGTATTTATATATATAAAATAATTATACACAGTACACACACACATATATTATGTACACACAAACTTTAATATTGGATGCGATTAATCGTAGCCGAGCACTAAATTATAAATTAATTAAATACTAAGTAATATTTACTAACTACATGTTCTTTCGTTAGGGTTGGATTGGGGTTTGGTTGAGGGTTAGTTGCATGTAATTATGCATGATTTACGGTTATTACTACGGTAAACGTAACACATGTAACAAGGATATTGTATAATAAAGTGTTACCAACCTCTCTTATGAATTCATGAAACTGCACACATTTGTCTCTTCAGTGAACACCAATAACAAATTAAATGTGAAAAAAGTTTAAGTATTACAATGCATTTATAATAAAGATGTAGATTTTTAAAGCTAAAATTGTAGAAATGAAAAAGAGTGTTTTTTGTGTACCCTCTCGCTCCAGACGACCACCCTCATCAGCCATAATGCAATCATATTTCACATTTTTTACAGTATTTTTGATCACTGAGCAGAAGAGACTTCTTTCAAAAACATGTTTCTATTGTTCCTTTAAAACTAGAGATGCACCGATTGATCGGCTGGTGACCGGCCGGTCAGTGTGACATATGCCGAGCTTATGCCGGTCAAATGCACTCGGGCGCCGCATGATTAACCTTTGGAGCGGTGCGGTCCCTTATACGGGATCTTTATTTCTATGCCGCTGTGAATACGGTCCCACGTGACATATGGGATTTAGAAAGTTCAGTGACGGATAACTGGCAGATTCAAACTGTGTTTTCGCGCGTTGCCTGGCGCTGAGCCAGAGTCGGACGCGTTCAGCGCTGTCATATATCACAAATACAGTGTTTTCAACCACATAATGTTTATTTTAGCTTTCAGACATTTAAATACACATGAGCACGAGTAAAACAATACATTTGGAGTTGGTAAAATACACTCTGATGTCTGTGGAAGCAGCAATAACAATCTATTCAAATATAAATTGTCGACATGTGTTATACATATCAGACAAACATAGTGGAAGTAACTATAAAGTTTACTCTGTTCTTCTCACAGTTCACCGGCCACTTTCTTACATGTATTTGGGGAGAAACTGATGAATTCACGCGCTGTATATCCGACTGACAGGACAACATGGCGGCGCCCGTTTTTAAACGACCAAACACACTCACTCACACGTGTTTGAGAACCGGAACATCAGATAGTTGATGACATGGTAAGTTTGTGAATATTTTGAATAAAAAGGGAAAAACTAAATAAAAGCGACACATCTGTCATATAGTGTTACTGTGGCCTCGGTGTGACGCGTCGCCATGGAAACATTAAAGGGAACGTTCTAAAATAACGGTCGCCTTGAAAAAACTCACTCTGGGGGGGTCAGTTAGAATATTTTAAATTTACGTGTGAAAGGGTTAAAGAAAAAATAGAAAATAAACATTTGTGTGTGCTGTAAAGTGGTTAGAAAAATAAAATCAGAATCGGCAGATCAAACTCAATGAAAAATCGGAATCGGCCTAGAGAATTGTAATCGGTGCATCTCTATTTAAAACTCTACATCTTTATTGTGATGCTTAGTTTATTAAAGTTAAAATTGTAGAAATGAAAAAGAGTGTTTTTTGTGCACCCTCTGGTTCCAGACGACCACCCTCATCGGCCTCCTGAAGACGGCACGGCTCTTGCGGCTGGTGCGAGTGGCTCGTAAGCTGGACCGTTACTCTGAGTACGGGGCGGCTGTTCTGTTCCTGCTCATGTGCACCTTCGCTCTGATCGCTCATTGGCTGGCCTGCATCTGGTACGCCATCGGGAACGTGGAGCAGAACCGCTCCATCGGCTGGCTTCACGCGCTCGGCGTTCATCTGGGCAAACAACACAACATCAGCATCCCGAGATCAGGACCCAGCATCAAGGATAAATACGTGACGGCGTTATACTTCACCTTCAGCAGCTTGACCAGCGTGGGCTTCGGAAACGTGTCGCCAAACACCAACTCAGAGAAGATCTTCTCCATCTGCGTCATGCTCATAGGATGTGAGTGTAGAGATGCACGATATATCGGCCGTCATATCGGTATCGGCCGCCACATGTTCTTTTTTAATGTTATCGTCATCAGCCCGATAAGAATTTTTTTTGTAAATTGTGACATTATTTTCATGGCAAATTCTAAATTCCATTTTTTTTTTCGGGGGGTATTTTTAAGTTTTTAGTAATTCCCCCTATCTTTAATGGTGGTTCATATTACTGTAATACAGGATTATTATACTGTTTTACATCACATCATTAAATATAGGGATGCACGATATATTGGCCACCATATATTTATATATGAACACATTTATAATGTTATCGTTATCGGCCCAATTAAAACGTTTGGCCGATATATTAAGCTGATAAATAATGGATTATTTCCTTCAGCTGAGACTCTTCAGATGCACAACTGTTCAACATGATGGTTTTAAAATGCTTGAAATATGATTGAAATCCCTTCAAAATAAAAATACAGTTCAGTGCAAAATGTTCGGTCATATAACTACATAAAATTGTAATGAGAATAAAGGCTTTTAATTGTGAGACTTTTTTTTGTAAGCAGGTTCTCAAAAATGATATAAAAAATTAGGATTTAAAGTTATCGGCCAATATATCGGTTATCGGCTTTCAAGTATAAAGAATTATCGGTTATCGGTATCGCCCAAAATGTAAATATCGCTAGTTTTATTATCTCTGTTATGATCAGTGACAATAAACTTAGATATTGAGCACATGTTCATCATCATAGAGGTGTATTCAAGTCTTTGTGTGTATAAATTGCCATTTTAAATGTATTGATTAACTTAATAGATCCTGAGAAAACAAATCAAGCATAATAGACTCCTTAAAGCAGGTCTAAGTTTTGACCTTCATGCTAAATATTCTTGCTGCTCTGATTAAACCGGGATTACAGATGTGCTTGTTTGTTCTGTTGGCTGTACTTTTTAATAGGCCTCTTTCTAGTGTGCACTATATGATCAAACCTCATCATGCTGATGAAACATCCTACCTTTTTAATTTTCTGTTTACAAATCAACCTGATAGCTCATTTTTGAAGGTCTTGATCGCAGCAATTAATGATAAATTGCCAATTTAATATCTCTGCCGCACATATATCAGAATTACATTTTATTAGAGGACAAAAGTTCAAAAGGACAAAATCAACATGACTTCTTTGATCCGAGACAAGATTTTTCATTTAATTAATTAGCTTGTTTAAAGCTGAAGTCCCCAGACTGTAGAGATCAGGCTCAATACTCACTGAACCACTACAGACAGACTCATTTGATCAATTATATTTTTTTCTTCTGTGTTTTTACTGCTTCTATTGGATTTGTTTCTTTCTTTAGTGTGTTAAAATAAATCTCAAGGAGCTCCAGATGATATTTAACCCCATCAAATTTTATTTTATTTTATTTATTCGTTTTTTTTTTTTTTTTTTTTTACATCGTGACATTAGTGTCATGACAAATTCTAATTTCCGTATTTTATGTCTTTTTAATTCTTGGTATTTTTACGTTTTTTTTTTTTTAATTTCTCCTATTTTTAATGGTGGTTCTCATTACTGTAATACAGCAAATTTATATTGTTTTCCATTACATCTAGGTAATGTATACATCGGTGTATATATATATATCGGCCACTATATCAGTAACTTGTATATATGTACATTTTTAATGTTATCGTTATCGGCCTGATAAGAAAATTTGGCCAATATATTTATTTACAAATATAAATAGTTTCATATACATTTAATACATATTTATATATATATCACTACAGTTAATTGCAAAATGTTCTTCATATCGGCTACATAAAATTATAATGAGAATAATGGTTTTTAATGGTGAGACTTTTGTTTTTGTAATCAGTCTCTCAAAAATTATATAAAAACTTAGATTCAGATTTATCGGCCAATATATCGGTTATTTGCTTTCAGATATAAAGAATTATCGGTATCGGCCAAAATGTTAATATCAGTGCATCCCTAATTACAAATTCTGTAATACAATGTTTTTATCTATTACAATCAGCACAAAGTACATACAGTTAAACCAATACCAATGAGATGTACAAATACTGCACAGGAAAACATAAAACATTGTTAGTTAGTTTTTATTTGTTTTTTGTTTTTTTTGTTGCATTTTATAGTAATGAGAATGATATTTTGTTTAGCATTGCATTAAAAATGAGCTTAATTATCATGAAAATAATGTCACAATGCACATAATCTTTGTAAAATGGACGTAAAGGTCAAATCTCCAGTGCACTATGATTCACACTACAAAAGACTCAGAGACTCACACTCAGCAAAAAAGGAGCTAAACATGATTCCTTATTTCTTTCTTTTGTTGTAGTGGTGAAATATGACTCAGATGTGCTGTTTTGACAGGCTTTTTGAGATTACCATCACTCGATCATTCCTGAAAGTTAATTCAACAAAGAGAAGAGGAGGCTATACTGTATTCTGCGGCGTTTGAGCTTCAGTCGCTGCTTCTTTGCTGCTATTTTTGCTGCTTTTGTAGTGTGATTCATAGTGCTGCCCACCTGCAGTGAGTTCAGTCTGTGCTCACCGCGGTAAAACAGCAGAGAAGTGAGGATCGAGGTCAGATAATCATCAACACACACACACATCTTTTAGGCTCATTCTGAAACACTTGAGATTTGTATACCCTGAAAAATATGGTGATTTCACTCAGAAATTGCTAGTAAATTTCACAATTTTCATTTTGAGGTGAACTAATCCTTTAAAGGGATAGTTCACCCAAAAATGAAAATTCTGTCAGTATTTACTCTCCCTCATGTTGTTCAACCCCGTAAGACTTTCGTTCATCGTCAGAACACGAATTAAGATATTTGTGATGAAATCTGAGCGCTGGATCACTCCTCCACACTAGCCCATAGGCTTCTTCAGGGATTGAAACTTGCCGGCCTCGAAAAGTTATTAAAAACATCGTTAAAATAGTCCATTTGACTACAGTGGCTCAATCTTTTGAGAATACTTTTTGTGCGCAAAAACAAACAAAAATAAGGACTTTATTTCAACTCTTCATGTCCTTCTCGTGGGCCTCTAGTCAGTTAAACTAGTGTGTTTGCGTTGAGCTGCGTCACACGCAGGCTCACTATTGGCTGACGCTGGTCATGTGTGTGATGTGTGTGACGTACAACAACAGAAGCTGTTGCTGTTACACTAGTTTAACTGACTCAGAAGGACATGAAGAGTTGAAATAAAGTCGTAATTCTTGTTTGTTTTTGCGCACAAATCCCTGCACAAAAAATATTCTCGTCGCTTGATAAACTTAAGATTGAGCCACTGTAGTCACTGGACTATTTTAACGATGTTTTTAATAACTTTTCGAGGCCGGCAAGTTTCAATCCCTGAAGAAGCCTATGGGCTAGTGTGGAGGAGTGATCCAGCGCTCAGATTTCATCACAAATATCTTAATTCGTGTTCCGACGATGAACGAAGGTCTTACGGGGTTGAACAAGGTGAGGGCGAGTAAATACTGACAGAAGTTTCATTTAGAGGTGAACTATCCCTTTAAGGTCCTTGCACAGTGAGTCCGAAATTTTCGCACGTTAATTAATAAATACGACCTCTCGCTTACACACTGTCCCCGAAACTTTCGTCCGTCAAAAAATTTGGATCGGGTTCGATTTTCTGCGTTTTCCGCATCCGTAGCAAGCGCTTTGAATGCTGTTTACACAATTCAGAGCCACCGAATCACAAATACGAAAAATTCGGACTCGGTGTGCAAGGACATTAATCACAAAGAAAGAGTGTAAAGCTGTGTACCTGTGTAGGTCTTCATCTCGACGCTTGTTTTAACCTTGCGTTCCTGTTCCCGTTCAGCGCTCATGTACGCCAGTATCTTCGGGAACGTGTCCGCCATCATCCAGCGGCTTTACTCGGGAACGGCTCGGTATCACACACAGATGCTGCGTGTGCGAGAGTTCATCCGCTTCCATCAGATCCCCAACCCACTGCGACAGAGACTGGAGGAGTATTTCCAACACGCCTGGTCCTACACCAACGGCATCGACATGAACGCGGTGAGATTTCCTGCTTCCTTACACTAACTAACTTACATGCACCACATTTAAAACAGGCCCTATTCAGTCTTCAGTGTGTAATGTTGCTGTTTGATCATGAAAAAGTGTTGCTGAACTCCTGAAACGCCTCCATTGTATCTCGAGTTTCTTCCGGGAACACGTCACAATATTCCTCATTATAATAATTCATACGCAGAATAAAGGGGCGGGGCCTGGTTGAGTTAGTTAGTAGTGTGTTAAACTGGCGGTTATGGTAAGGGGCGGGACATTTCCCAAACACACTCGAAGCGCTCGACCAATCACAACACACTGATCCAGACGACCAATCAGAGCACAGTGTGCTTTTCAGGAGGAGGGGCTTCATAGAGACAGGAAGTGAACAGAGCGTTACTGACAGACTGAAGAGAGGAGCCGCAACAATGGAGGATATGAGGAAATAATCAACATCACAGCAGGAAAACCTGTGGAAGCTTGTTTCCGTAACAGAATAAAACATTTTAAAAGATAATTGCGACTTTTTATCTCACAATTGCAAGTTTACATCGATCTATTGTAACAACATTTAGTTTTACATTAAATTAGCTCAAATTATATATAGGGAATTTTAATAATTAATCATGAATATGATTAATATATTGCATATTACAGTTAAATTATCGAAGTTGAAAATAGATTGATTGTACACACGAATGATCAATCACAACGAATTATAATTTCTCATTCATATGTCAATGGTCCATTTTCAGATCGATTATATGAGATAACCTTTAATGGAGTTAATTTAGCTATCAAACTGTTTGTCCAGCAAACGGCGGTAAGATTAACTTATCAACTTCTCGACAAAGTTATCCCTTCTTATAAACTCCAAGAAATATCAATTTTCTGGCCGTGAACATTAATTTTCCTGTGTTTATAAAATTAGACTAAGCAACGTAGTCAATAATGAAAGCTTTGTTGCTAGGATCGAGATTTCATTGACTTTGTAAAATGAGCATTTTAGACAGAAGGCAATCAAGAATATAATGGTTTTAATAGTTGGACTAATAATACATCGAACTACAATTCACACAGAATATATGTATATACACCCGAAACAAACAAAACGAAAAACATTACAAACACGAATTAAAATAGGATGAGAGAGGAAGATAAAAATGAGAGGGAGAGAGAGTTGGGAAGAGAGAGAGAGAGAGAGAGAGAGAGAGAGATCCGTAGGATCACAGCTTGGCAAAATTCACCTGGACATTTAAACCTTTAAGAGAAAACACGGAAAAACAGTCTTAATGCTCTAAAATCTTGGTAACTCAAATATACTTGCATATAGTTCTCATGTGTCTGAGCCCTGCGGCGTGTGTGAGCGGCTGGTCTTTGTATGTTCCGTTGGAGCGTCACGTGGTTTGCTGCGGTCTGGAGCGCGCAGTTTCAAAGAAGGCTTAAAGGTCTTTGACGTAAATTACCAAATAAATAATTCAGACTAAGTTCATTTCTGGTGAAATGAACAAAGGAAAAACAAACTTAAACAAAAGAAAAGAAGAGGAAAGATCCCCCAGGGCGGGGATCACGAGTATGATGGTTACATCGGATCGAAGGAGAGGGAAGAGTCCAGACCAAAGTCGAAGTTCCCTCGAAGAAGGGAGTTCCCCCAAAGATGCAGTTCTTTCTCCCCCCTCCTTACTCTTCCAAAACTAAAAAAAAACCCAAACTAAAGATGAGGTGCTTGGTGGTCTTCTTTAATGACACTTCTGTTTACGCCTCCTCTGGCGTGAATGCACCAATCAGCTGGGAGGAAAGTGTGCGGATAAGTGTTCCTTCGTTCCCTCGAGATCGACTTTGCATGTTTCATGACCGTGATGTAAAAATGCGTTCAATTTTACTCCAGAGATGATAAAACATAGTAACATACATTTTACGGTTTGCACCCATATATATATATGGTTTGGTCAGATCAAGAGGATTCTAAAGGTGTGAAGAACGACATACAAACATTATAGGAAAACACAGTTACATTAAAAATGCATCTAAAAGCACCTCTGTTCATTTAGAATTATAATACGATCACATCTAACCCCAATGGAACATGGGCAAACATAAAAAAACATATCGAATATATCATAGTACAAGTCTCTCAATTGAGGAGATTGGAGAAAAAGTCCTTGTGTGTGTGTGTGTGTGTGTGTACTGTGGACGTGGCTGGATCATTCAGCGGTGAAGATGTGGTGAACTTTTGCTCACCCCCCTCCCGGGCAATGATATGTGTGTGCGTATTCTTTGAATTGATGAGTTTTAAGTCTGGATTACAATGACCAGTGTGGTTCATTACACAAGGTTGTCTGTGTTTGTGAGGTGTCCTGAAGAGGGGACACCACGGGATCTCCGGCCAGAGAGGCGCTCCTGTTGGGTCACATGTGGTAAGACAGAGGACCCTGTGATTACTTATCAGCGAAAAACGCCGCGGGGGCACTTCTGGCATCGGTCATTTAATTAAGTCCCATCGCCATTTGCTTGTGTGTGAATCAGTAACTTAAAAAGTCAGATGACATCTGTTTCTTTCACAATCTGAAGAATGGAGGAGTGTTTACTTAATTAGAGACTTAGTTGATTAAAACCACATGATTGCGCTGATCATCTGATTATTGCTACACTATTCTGAAGTCCGAATTGTGTGATACAACTTGCAATTCTACCTTTATATCTTGCAATTCTGACTTTATAACTCGCAATTGTGACTTTACATCAAGCAATTCTGAGATAAGTCAGAATTGTGAGATAAAAAGTTCAAATTACCTTTTTTATTTTTTATTCTGTGGCAGAAACAAGCTTCCATAAAAACAACATCAATACTTTGAGAAAGGGCATAATAAAGTGTAAGTTGTGAGCTGGATTACATGAATATAGTTCATTATCCGTAATGAGTTAA
>CM060639.1:1491063-1513563 GCA_030578275.1 Meda fulgida
TAACTTCCGTTAAGCTGTAAACACTATCAGTGAAAGACTCTATGGACGCAATAATATATATATATATATATATATATATATATATATATATATATATATATATATATATATATATATTTATTTATTTATTTATTTATTTATTTTTTAAACCGTGTACGATGACATATATTATTCTACTCACCCTTCAACCATTGAACATTAAAAGGACATTTAAAAGTGTAAAAGCATCAACAAGGTATTTTCAACAGACCATGAATAATCTCTGAAAAAGCATCTTTCCACAGCAAAATCGGTCGGCTAAAAATCACTGTGGTAATCTGTATTATGTAACATACGCCTTAATAATAAAAAAATGTTTTACTTCAGCATTGCGTGATACTATTTTAAAGTGATTTCAGTCATTTTGACACATAATAAATTGTATTTACCTGTGAAACCAAACCTGGAAAGAGACGTGATGGTATACATCGTAAATTAAATCGGGAGAACAGACCACAAATGTGCAGTATATGTTGACCTTTATCATACTATTACTGCGAAATTCAAAAGTAAAAAAGAAAATATTCATGAGGAAAAGAATGCAGAGCTCTTACTATAGATATTCTTGTTATAACATGTCACGTTAAAATACCAAGTGTTACGTTATCCTCATGTTATTCTTAGATAAAACGTGAAAGAAAACTGATAGCTCATTAAGTCAAACTGAGGATCAGCTTTATTTGTAGGGCAACCTTATGATTTGAAATGATTCGTTTAAGTCTTTTTGAATGGGAGTTCCCCAAACCGGAAGTGCCACCCATAATTCAGAACGCTAAATGATTAAATGTTATTATGGATGTTTCTGACGATGATCTTATGAACATCACAGGGAAAAATGATATATTCGGTGAGCCCATAAACCTGTACGCGCGTCCTGGGAAATCTAACGCAGACGTGAGAGCGCTGACGTACTGCGACCTCCATAAGATCCAGCGGGAAGATGTGCTGGAGGTGCTGGACATGTACCCGGAGTTCTCCGACCACTTCTGGAGTAACCTGGAGATCACCTTCGACCTCAGAGACGTGAGTCACACACCAGCAAAACACACCAGTAAATGGAGCAAAACCACAAAGTCTTTTTATCAATGGCTACGTTTACATGCAGCCAAATAATTGACATTTCGATCGGTTTGAAAGGGGCGGTTTATTCCTTTTCTAATCCGAACGAGAGAACATGTAAACACTTGATTGATTGAAGACCGAAACTGAATGGACTGCGCGTCTGCAATGACGCAGAAATAGCGTAATGGCTTAGAAATAGCGTAATGATGTAGAAATAGCGTAATGACGTAGAAATAGAGTAATGCGGTAGAAATTGCATAATGATGTGGAAATAGCGTAATGACAAGGAAATAGCGTAATGACGTAGAAATAGCGTAATGACGTAGAAATTGCATAATGACGTGGAAATAGCGTAATGACAAGGAAATAGCGTAATGACGTAGAAATAGCGTAATGACGTAGAAATTGCATAATGACGTGGAAATAGCGTAATGACAAGGAAATAGCGTAATGACGTAGAAATAGCGTAATGACGTAGAAATTGCATAATGACGTGGGAATAGCGTAATGACAAGGAAATAGCGTAATGACGTAGAAATAGCGTAATGACGTAGAAATTGCATAATGACGTGGAAATAGCGTAATGACAAGGAAATAGCGTGGAAATAGCGCAATGACGTGGAAATAGCGTAATGGCGTGAAAATAGCGTAATGACGTAGAAATTGCATAATGGCGTAGAAATAGCGTAATGACGTAGAAATTGCATAATGGCGTAGAAATAGCGTAATGACGTGGAAATAGCATAATGACGTGGAAATAGCATAATGACATGGAAATAGCGTTATGACATCGTAATGGCGTAGAATAGAGTAATGACGTAGAAATAGCGTAATGACGTAGAAATAGAGTAATGACGTAGGAAATAGCGCAATGACATCGTAATGGCATAGAAATAGCGTAATGACGTAGAAATAGCGTAATGATGTAGAAATAGAGTAATGACGTAGGAAATAGCGCAATGACATCGTAATGGCGTAGAAATAGCGTAATGACGTAGAAATAGCGTAATGATGTAGAAGTAGCGTAACGGCGTGTGACGCGCGGAACAAGCTGTTTTTCCTGTTGAATAAAGTGTCGTATAAATGAGTTTCCCGTCATTCTAAAATTCTCCTTTCACTGCGTCTGTGAAGTGAAGCAGGACAACGGCCCACCAGGCCTCATTCTCATCCACAGAAGACTGGTTTGGGGCATTTGTACAGCGTGATAAAAATAAACGGTTCATATGCTCATTGTCTCCAAATTATGGCCAGAAATGGATAAATATTAAGTCTGCTGTTTAAAACAAATAAATAGCCATTGTAGGAGAATATTTATTATGCACAAATAGCTGGAAACTCTGTATATTTGTGCAGTGTGCGCATGTCAAAAAACCAATTCTGATTTGAAGCCTGTGAAATATTAACGCGCACATCAACCCGATCCCGTTCAGCGCTCATGTAAACACTACGTTCAGATTCATCAAACGGAATGAATTCAGTCAGATTGAAATAAAAGTTTTACATGTAAATGTTGCCAATGTGTGTCTGTGTGTTTATAGACGAACATGATTCCCGGCTCTCCCAGCAGCGACGACTCGGATTGCGTCGGCTTCAACAAACTGCGGAGGCGAAAACTTTCATTCCGACGACGAACAGAAAAAGGTATTTCCCATAATTCATGTTCCCATTAGTGGCTCTGTATTTATCTTTGTAGGTTTTATAATTCACATTTTTACAAAAACTTAGTATAGTAGCACATACATTCACCTGGGGGATTATATATATATATATATATATATATATATATATATGCATTGTGACATGCTTACTGAAAAAAAGTAAGGTGCGCGATGAGTCAATAAAAATCTTGACTATAAATATATTTTAATATTCAGCAGTGTTGCTGAAAAAACTTAGTGTAATTTAAAAAGACCCAAATATTTCATTCAATACTTATGTATTTTTTTTATTTCATATTTTATTAGTGCTGTGTGTTATCTTAACATAATGCTACCATCAAACTCTATAGGAACAGATATACAGTCAAACCAAAAATTATTCAGACACCATATATAATTTTTAATATTTTTTTACTACTGGGTGCAGGACGCTGGTTCATTTATGTAAGTGAGGAGAGCAAGGTGTCTGAATAAATGTTGGTTTGACTGTATATATATATTTACACAAAGCATTAGACCTGTTTCTCATATTCCATTGATGAATATTCTTCCCGTGTTTATTTCTCCAGATGATGCAGATGTTGGAGAGATCAAGAAGAATCAGAAACCCATTCGGAGAGGCCGAAAACAAGCAGCTAGTAACAAGAGCGAACTGGACCCGGGATGGGAGGAGCCTCGGGATTCTGTGTCCTCTCACTCCAGTGGGGACGAGGGGGAGGAGCCTGTACACACAAGCCCCGCCCCTCCCACATCACTCATGGTTGTCACTGAGGGAGAGTCCGATCCGAAAACAGGAAACACATGTAACGCCCTATCAGGTGACAGAATGGCAACTTATTTAAAATTTAAAACAGCCCAAATTATTGAAATAATAATAATATTAAAAAATATTATGAAAGTGAATTTTATATAATATTACATTTCATAAAATAATGTAATATTATATAAAATTCTCTTTTTTATATTCTAACATTAAAAAAAACATGATTACATTATAATATTAAAATATAATGTGTGATATAATAGATAGATAGATAGATAGATAGATATACTGTATATGGCAGTAATGTGTGTGTGTGTGTGTGTGTGTGTGTGCGTACGTGCGTGTGCATGCGTGTGCGTGCGTGCGTGTGTGTCTCAGGTGCTTTCTCAGGTGTGTCTAACATCTTCAGTTTCTGGGGTGAGAGTCGTGGGAGGCAGTATCAGGAGTTGCCCCGCTGTAACCGTCCGCATCCCAGCAGCCTCAGCGTCAGCCGGCAGCAGCGCAGCCTCATGGAGAGCCGACTCGAGCAGCTGCAGAAACAGCTCAACAGGTCTCAGCTCACACCTCACACCTCACAACTCACACCTCACAACTCACAACTCACAACTCACAACTCACAACTCACACCTCACAACTCACAACTCACACCTCACAAATCACACCTCACACCTCACACCTAACACCTCACCACACCTCACAACTCACACCTCACACCTAACACCTCACAACTCACCACACCTCTCAACTCACACCTCACACCTAACACCTCACACCTCACAAATCACACCTCACACCTAACACCTCACCACACCTCACAACTCACACCTCACACCTCACACCTAACACCTCACCACACCTCACAACTCACACCTCACACCTAACACCTCACAACTCACACCTCACAACTCACCACACCTCACAACTCACACCTCACACCTCACACCTCACAAATCACACCTCACACCTAACACCTCACCACACCTCACAACTCACACCTCACACCTCACACCTAACACCTCACCACACCTCACAACTCACACCTCACACCTAACACCTCACAACTCACACCTCACAACTCACACCTAACACCTCACAACTCACGCCTCACAACTCATGCCTCACAACTCACACCTCACAACTCACGCCTCACAACTCACACCTCACACCTAACACCTCACAACTCACACCTCACAACTCACACCTCACAACTCACACCTCACAACTCACACCTCACAACTCACAAATCACAACTCACACCTCACAACTCACACCTCACAAATCACACCTCACAACTCACACCTCACAACGCACGCCTCACAACTCACAAATCACAACTCACAACTCACACCTCACAACTCACAACTCACAACTCACAACTCACACCTCACACCTAACACCTCACAACTCACACCTCACAACTCACACCTCACAACTCACACCTCACAACTCACACCTCACAACTCACGCCTCACAACTCACAAATCACAACTCACACCCCACAACTCACACCTCACAAATCACACCTCACAACTCACACCTCACAACTCACACCTCACAACTCACAAATCACACCTCACAACTCACACCTCACAACTCACACCTAACACCTCACAAATCACAACTCACACCTCACAACTCACACCTAACACCTCACAACTCACACCTCACAACTCACACCTCACAACTCACAAATCACAACTCACACCTCACACCTCACAACTCACACCTCACACCTAACACCTCGCAACTCACAACTCACACCTCACACCTCACAAATCACACCTCACAACTCACACCTCACACCTCACAACTCACACCTAACACCTCACAACTCACACCTCACAACTCACACCTCACAACTCACACCTCACAACTCACAAATCACAACTCACACCTCACAAATCACACCTCACAACTCAAATCACACCTCACAACTCACAACTCACAACTCACACCTCACAACTCACACCTCACAACTCACAACTCACACCTCACCACTCACAACTCACGCCTCACGACTCACGCCTCACGACTCACGCCTCATGACTCACGCCTCACGCCTCACACCTCACAACTAACACCTCACAACTCACGACTCACGCCTCTCACCTCACAACTCACGCCTCACGACTCACACCTCACGACTCACGCCTCTCACCTCACAACTCACACCTCACAACTCACGACTCACACCTCACGCCTCACACCTCACAACTCACGCCTCACAACTCACAACTCACGACTCACACCTCACAACTCACGCCTCACAACTCACAAATCACACCTCACACCTCACGACTGACACCTCACAACTCACACCTCACAACTCACACCTCACGACTGACACCTCAAGACTCACACCTCACGACTCACAACTCACACCTCACAACTCACGCCTCACACCTCACAACTCACAACTCACACCTCACAACTCTCACCTCACACCTCACAACTCACGCCTCACACCTCACCACTCACAACTCACGCCTCACACCTCACCACTCACAACTCACGCCTCTCACCTCACAACTCACGCCTCACAACTCACGACTCACACCTCACGCCTCACACCTCACAACTCACGCCTCACAACTCACGCCTCACAACTCACGCCTCACGACTCACACCTCACGACTCACACCTCACTAGAGATAGGCTGCAGAAGAGACTCAATCCCATAGACCCACATGTTAAAATTACCATATTTACAGCAGAAAAAACGTGGTTTTGGTTTATAAAGCTAATTTTGCTCTTCATGACGACTGTGAGGGGGTGATTTATTTTATAACTCATCCGTGTAAATTATATTAAGACTTGAAGTTCTGCATAATTAAGGGCGTGGCCGCTTGAGTGACAGGTGGATTGCCGCTAATGTCACTGCTAGCCGTTTGTCTGCTAGCGTTAGCGTCACGTCACCTCAGTTAATCCGCCTCGCTGCACATCTTCGTTTATCTGGGAGTGACGCTGCCAAGATGGCGACGGCCGGCTCTGCCCACTTTGGGCTTCAAAAATGCTCTTCAGAAACACTATGAGTGACGTCACGTACACTACACACATATTTTTACAGTCTATGGTCACAACTCACTGCAATCAGGCTGATGGACTAAACCGTGGGCTACGGCTACGATCAGTCTAGAACTGATTCACTGAAACCAGTACCACACTTCCTAACACTATACAGACACTTGATGCTGCTGAAAAATATTACATTGTTTATGTGTGTGTGTGCGCGCGTGTGCGTGTGTGTGTGTGCAGACTGGAGAGCCGCATGTCGACGGACATCAGCGCGATCATGCAGCTCCTGCAGAGGCAGATGATGCTGGTTCCTCCGGCGTACAGCACAGTTTCTCCATCCATGTTCCCCGAGAGACGCGTGCAGCCCGTCACTCCACTGGACTCAGACACACTCGCTTCTCTCTCACAGGTGTGACACACACACACTCATGCTGACGGCTTTCAAATGATGCTCCTTACTAGTGCAAACACAGGGAAAGTTACACTATCACACTTGATCAATTCTGAACTGCAGTTTTAGAGAATTTATCAGTATATTAGATAGATAGATAGATAGATAGATAGATAGATAGATTATGGATAGATAGATAGATAGATGGATAGATAGATAGATAGATAGATAGATAGATAGATAGATAGATAGATAGATAGATAGATAGATAAATAGATCGATAGATGATAGATAGATAGATAGATAGATAGATAGATAGATAGATAGATAGATAGATAGATAGATAGATAGATAGATAGATAGATAGATTATGGATAGATAGATAGATAGATGGATAGATAGATAGATAGATAGATGATAGATAGATAGATAGATAGATAGATAGATAGATAGATAGATAGATAAATAGATCGATAGATGATAGATAGATAGATAGATAGATAGATAGATAGATAGATAGATGATAGATAGATAGATAGATAGATAGATAGATAGATAGATAGATAGATAGATAGATAGATAGATAGATAGATAGATAGATAGATTATGGATAGATAGATAGATGATAGATAGATAGATAGATGATAGATAGACAGATAGATAGATAGATAGATAGATAGATAGATAGATAGATAGATAGATAGATAGATAGATAGATAGATAGATTATGGATAGATAGATAGATAGATGGATAGATAGATAGATGATAGATAGATAGATAGATAGATAGATAGATAGATAGATAGATATATAGATAGACAGACAGATAGATAGATAGATAGATAGATAGATAGATAGATAGATAGATAGATAGATAGATAAATAGATCGATGATAGATAGATAGATAGATAGATAGATAGATAGATAGATAGATAGATAGATAGATAGATAGATAGATAGATAGATAGATGATAGATAGATAGATAGATAGATAGATAGATAGATAGATAAATAGATCGATGATAGATAGATAGATAGATAGATAGATAGATAGATAGATAGATAGATAGATAGATTATGGATAGATAAACAGATGATAGATAGATAGATAAACAGATTATGGATGGATAGATAGATAGATAGATAGATAGATGATAGATAGATAGATAGATAGATAGATAGATAGATAGATAAACAGATGATAGATAGATAGATAAACAGATTATGGATGGATAGATAGATAGATAGATAGATAGATAGATGATAGATAGATAGATAGATAGATAGATAGATAGATAGATAGATAGATAGATAAACAGATTATGGATGGATAGATAGATAGATAGATAGATAGATAGATGATAGATAGATAGATAGATAGATAGATAGATAGATAGATAGATAGATAGATAGATAAACAGATGATAGATAGATAGATAAACAGATTATGGATGGATAGATAGATAAACAGATATAAATATATATATGAATAGATGATGGACAGATATAATGTATAAATATGAATATACTATATAAATATATAATATATAAAATTGTGATCTTTAATTCAAATGAGAGTTTTGTCTGAGCAAATAGTAGTGTGTTGCAGACGCACAGCAGGGATTGATGAACGCGTGTCCTGTTTAAAGCGCAGTCTGTCTTCTCTCTCAGTCGTGCGAGTCTCTCCATCCTGCAGACGCTCTTCTCTCGGGATCCTCGAACGCCGGGACCCGACCGGAGCGAGTGCCGGACCAGAGGCGCTTCTCTCTGCAGGAGCCGCAGGCGACACACACACCACGCACAACACACACACCACAAAAACACAGCTCAGACCCGGGGAGCTAGAGTCTCTCTCTCTCTCTCTCTCTCTCTCTCTCTCTCTCTCTCTCTCTCTCTCTCTCTCTCTCTCTCTCTCTCTCTGTCTCTCTCTCTCTCTCTCTCTCTCTCTCTCTCTCTCTCTCTCTCTCTCTCTCTCTCTCTCTCTCTCTCTCTCTCTCTCTCTCTCTCTCTCTCTCTCTCTCTCTCTCTCTCTCTCTCTCTCTCTCTCTCTCTCTCTCTCTCTCTCTCTCTCTGTCTCTCTCTCTCTCTCTCTCTCTCTCTCTCTCTCTCTCTCCTCTCTCTCTCTCTCTCTCTCTCTCTCTCTCTCTCTCTCTCTCTCTCTCTCTCTCTCTCTCTCTCTCTCTCTCTCTCTCTCTCTCTCCGTTCTCCTTCTGGTTTTGCACTGAGGAGTTTCAGAGACACACTGGAGCTGGTTTTACTCGCGTATAATCATGAAAGACGGCGCTGAACTTCACTCGTCTCCACTGCTGTCATCCAGTATTGGATATCCATAAACAAACAATAATGATTATTACTAATTTCAAAGTAGCCATTATGTCTTGCACTGAATTTTCCAGACTCTCTCGATCTATATCTTCACGTCTACGGCGCTTCCAAAACGAAGAACTGGTTGAACTTGCTAGTGTTAGCTGGCCTAACAGAAGAAAATACGACTACTAATAATAATCTGATGTGTTCTGTCTGTCTGTTTGCCTTCATTTACTGTGCAAGAGTGAAGAAGGCGGAGCCTCAAGCCCCGCCCACACACACTGGATTGGCTGGATTGCCGTGGGTGGGGTGATTGACAGCTTTTTAAAGCTATGAAGAGTCATGTGTCTGACACTGAGACCAACAATATGCAAGGAGTCCGACGCGCGTTAGTTTGGTTTTCAGCGTCTTGTTAAAGATGGCGTGATTTTTAAAGTTGGAACACATTAGCTTTAGCAATACAGAATCCTTTAAACCACAAATGAAACCAAATACTGAAGATTGGGTGTAAAAGTTCATATTTTTCAGTGATTTTCCATTATCTGTGGTGTTTACGGCCCTGCAGCCACGGTCACATGATTATTAATTATGATTTGGTTGAGCTCTTGAATCTGATGAATTCATTAAAAACAGACATGTGGACCAATAAAAAAAAGAAACTTTACAATAAGCTATTAAGCATGCGATAATAAACATACACTTTTAATATAAGGCATTTTTTTATGGCAGACTTTATAGTTATCATATTTAAATGATTATAGCATTTAATCTAAGCGTTTCTGAGGAAAGAAGAACATATTAGCATGAGAACATGTTTAGCATCTGTACACGAATCATGACAACGATTGTATCATTCTGCCTTTCGGCTGTTTATTTGTGGTTTATGCTTTTGTTGATACCAAATATGATATTTAATTTGAACTGAAGTCTGATCAAACATCTGAATCTGTCAATGTGAAGAACGGTTCAAACACTACTGCATTAAATAACAATATTCCCTTTTACTTTGATGAATGCAAGAGTTTGCACATATTTATCTAGTACATATTTGTTGTTAATTGTATTATCATTATTATTATTAGTGTCTTTATAGATTCTGTGTATTTGGTGAATCTCACACATCCAGATCAAATTTGACCCGAATATTTAAGGCATAAAGACAACAAAGCTTATTTTTAGATATTCATAACTGTCATTTAGTGTAATTTTAATTGATCATAAATAAAAGCTAATACAGGTAACGCTGCAACAAATACCGCTATAATGAATACATATAATAGTAACACTACAATAATGTTTAACTTTCAGTGCAAACAATTTCAGGGAAAATTGGTCATTAAAATTCCTTAATGTAAAAAAAGCTGCTTTTTTAATGTGTTGAGATTCACACATGACTGTAGTATTTCTGTTTGTAAGCTTGTGTTGAGAAATCGAACTGTCTCACATTAACTCGTTTATTTTTAGTTGATTTGGTCGTTTGTTTGTAATCCAGGATTTAATCTGTCAGCGGAGAATTTGAGTTTAATTCACACATATTAATGCAGCTTATATAACAAAATGATTGTGTCATTCTATTATGTATACTGTTGTTATGTTGCAGAACACTATTATGTCCGTGTATGTTTGACACGGATGATAATCGTCCTGCTGAAATGGTTGTGTGTAACGTGTCCTGTCGTGTGTGTTTCTGCACTCGAACACTACAAGATAATCGGATAATCCCAATTCTCCAAATCTTCCCACAGTCGCGATTATCTTGACGGCTCTATAGATGATCGTATCAGATTTCCCCGTGCTGTGAAGTGTGTTAAGAGTCATTGAATCCGCCGCTCGACATGTTTATTCTTTAGTCACGTTTGACCGCGAGATTTCCCGTGTTCACACTCATATTATTCTATACTTGAAAGCCGATAACGATATATTGGCCGATAAATCTAAATCCAAATTTCTATATAATTTTCGAGAGCCTGATTTCAAAAACAAAAGTCTCCCAAGCACACAATTATAATGATGTTATTATAATAATTTTATGTAGCTGATATGACAGACTTGCACGTGTTCCACTGAACTGTATTTTCCTTTTTAAAGTGATTCCAATCATAATTCAAGAAATTCAAAACCATCATGTTGAAGGAAATGATCCATTATGCATCGGCTTTAATATATCGGCCTAATTTTCTTATCGGGTCGATAGCGATAACATTAAAAATGATCATATATCGATCTACCAATATGGTGGCCGATATATCGTGCATCCCTATCTAAAACATGTCACCTAATAGCCTATAAACGTATTGTTTATTGAACCATTGTATAAAATCATATTTGCGAACACGCTGATATTAGTGAAAACAGCACATGCAATATTGCTTATAAAAATTAAAAACAAGAACTTATACAGGGACTTTTTTTTTGCACCATATCTTGATTTTTGAAAGCATTTTTATTCATTTAGATGCGATTTGTTGAAACGGCAAATGCCACTACTCATCTATCGTCATGTTTGTGGAAATCTGATAAGATTGTAAACATCTTTTAGAGTTGTCCGGCCTTTACTCTGTCTCTCTGCTCTCTTTACGTCTATTTACAGGGATTTGAAGCCAAGCACACTTTTGCCATCACCTTTAGACCGAGAACGCAGATCAGGCCAAACCCACGGGAACTAGTGTGATTATTAAACAGGCTTTAGTTTGGAATCATGAAGGATATCCTGTATGTACATATTTTTTTTTTTAAATGTTTTTGAGTTTTTATTTATTTTGGTAATTCATTTACACTGGAATGTTATTTTTCTCCTTCCTGATTTTGCTGTACATAAGGAAGTCTTTACTCCTGGCATCCCTATAGCCGACACTATGCAGAAACGCATTTCCTTGGCATGCTTTGAAATGCAAAAAATAATAAAAAAGAAAAACTAGAGAATAACTACATACGTTTGACCTTTTTTCCTTTTCATTTCTAAAGAAACGTGTGAATAATGATGTAAGTATATCAATTATATATATATATATATAAAGTCAGATTTAAGTTTGTGCACATTCTCTCTGCATGCGGCACTGAGTCTTCAGTTGTAGAACGAGTGACTGAAGCGTTGATCCATGGACATGTGACTCTGAACTAATGTTACATCACTGGCGTCTGGAATCATGCTGGAGCGACAGGAGGACACCGGACACACTTCAGAAAGTCCAGATTTTGTGCTAGCATTATAAACGGTTGACTTTATAAAATTTAGAAATATTTATTTCAATAAACTTCTTTGAAATCACCTGCAATGACTACCTTTCTTTATTATATGTATACACTATATATATATAAACAGTACTGTGTATATTTTCACCAATATGCATTTATTTGATAAAAAATACAGAAAATAACTAATGTTGTGAAATATTATTGCAAACAGCTGTTTTCTATGAATATCTAGTAAAGTGTAATTTATTCCTGTGGTCAAAGCTGAGTTTCAGCATCATTACTCCAGTCTTCAGTGTCACATGATCCTTCAGAAATCAGGAGAATATGAGGATTTATTATCAATGTGGGGAAAAAAATGTATAACCTGGGATAATTTTTTCAGGATTCTTTGAATGAATAAAAAAGTAAAAAAAGAAAAGCATTTATAAATATCAGTGTACTCTACCGGTCAAATGAAATCAATACTTTTATTCAGTAATGATGTGTTAAATTGATAAAAAGTTAAATTGAGAATTATTTCAAAAACAAAAAATAGTAATGTTTCCACACTACTGTGTGTGTGTGTGTGTGTGTGTGTGTGTATACATACACAAATGAACATGAATCATTTTTTTTCATTAAATTAGTTGAGTTCATTAAGTCTTTGCGATGTAAAGATTTACTGTTATTTTCTGAGTCATACCACATAAAGTGACTATGACACATTTAAATTAGTCTGTGATGGATTTATGTATAATTTCTGCCCTTACCAATAAATCCTGCCAAATTATTGTCCAATCTTAATGCTCTAATTTACTGTCAATCAATTCTAACTACAGCAAACGAGTCCCGAATCCCTTCAGATGAGTTTAATCTGAGCACCAGATGGCGACATGAGACCATTAGAAGAGTAGATCCTCTCCAGCAGTGATTTCAGTTAAATTCTACATACAGTGCCTCTTCTGTTGAAATATGAAAAATATTATTACAGAGTATGTGATTACCAATAGAAATATGCCAGGCTTCATAGTTTTTAAATTAACGTTTCATTTATTAGCTCGAAATGACCCCACAATTGTAATTATTATAATATATTATACATCTAAATAATTGTAATCTCAATCATTTTAAATAATTAAGCATGTATGACGTTATTTGAGAATTTAAATTTTCCATCAAAAAATGTCTGTGACGTAAATACGTAATATTTTTTTCTCAACATTTGATTATATAAATATAAATATTTTTTACCGTGGAGATTTATACTTATCTCAAAAGAGTGAAATATTTGTATGTAATAATTTTCATTGGCCCGTATAAGGAGTCAAACTCACTGATTGCACGCGACGCGCGTCCATCAAAAGTGCGCCAGTTGGACAGACGCAGGGACGCTCCATCCGCGCCGTGATTGGAGGAAACCGCTGTCCGTCTGCTGATTCTGCCATGTGATTGGCTGAGAGCGTCAGAGGGCGGTGACTTGTGTGTGCGGTCAGTGAAGAGCGCAGGGCGGATCAGCTTGAGGCCGCGACACCAACACACGCGCGGAAAACTCTCGGAAATCAACGAAAGCGGTGAGAATAAACTTAATAACGTCTGATGATAACTCATCTTCATCATTATGTTAATAAGTATTGAGAGTGACGCGCCAGTGTGCGCGCGCTGAGGGTGGTTTCCGCACGCGGGTCAGTGACTGTGTAGAAGTGAGTGAAGTGTGTGTGTGTGTGTGTGTGTGTGTGTGTGTGTGTGTGTGTGTGTGTGTGTGTGTGTGTGTGTGTCTTTCTGTCAAATGTCTGTAAATGTCTCTGTATTTCTACATTGACACACACCCCTCCAAACTTGTGGAAGTGTGTTACAATCAAAGTTGATTTGACATTTAATCAGATTTGATTGATTTAGACCGTTCTACTGTTGAATTGCTGATCTTAGATCAGTTCAAGCGTGAAACTTTTTATTGTTTTGATTCTGCGTGTGACCTGTGTTGTGTGTTTCTTGGTAAAGTTGTCCTTGAGTGTGTGTGTGTGTGTGTGTGTGTGTGTGTGTGTGTGTGTGTGTGGCCTGTCAGTGTGACAACATCACTCATAGATTGATATATTTTGTCCAGGACAATTAATTATCCAATATTTACAAAATTTTATGTACAGTCTTGCTAAAAAGATACTTGAGACAGAACATCTGTGTGATTTACACACTGACAAGTGTTGAATACAATACATTTCTATGGTCATCACAGCAAAGGCACTGTCCATTCTGCTTTCTGGCCATTCAGTTTATCCGTCATAATTCGTCCCGTCTGTAAAGTTCATATATGATCCATCCTGATGGGGATTTAGATGTGACACACACCAGCGGATTACTGGAGACAGACACAACCAGACGCATCTTACATTCAGTCTGATGCTTTTCATGTTAGTATGGCGTTCAGTTTGTGCCAAAAAAGTGTAGCCAGAACATTTGGCAAGGCCTACTGTAATTGCCTTTGATTTGTGTTCGCTTGTTTCATTTCTCTGTCGTGTTTTATGCTTTTTTTATGTTCTGCAATGCATTTTACAGATATCCAGGTGAACAAATAGAATGTTTAGTCCAGTCGTATTCAAATAAAGTCTGGGCGTAATATTTCCGGACAATTCTTTTTTTTTTTGGAACAGTTATACATTTCCATCTGGGCAGCCATACTACTTCATAAAATAAAAAATCCTAAACACTCAAAATACTCGTTAAAGATGAGAATCTTTCAGAGCCAAAACGAAGAATTTTTACCAATATTTACAAAAAAAAAAAACCCTGACAATTAATATAAAAAGGTTAGATCAGATGTTTTATCTGGCTATTTATTTTTATGTATTTATATTATAATGCGCTTTTCTCACACCTAAATTGCTTACAAAGTAAAATATTCAAAATTGCTCAAATTGAAATTGCGAATTGAAAATACGCTTAATGGAAACACTTCAATTTCGCAAAAATATATATCACAAAAAAGGTTTTACGCTCGCATGAGGTGGTTTTTCAGGCAGTTTGAAAAGGAATATTTAAAAAAACTGCAATGGAAACAGTTAATTCTGCATTTACAGGTCACCTGACGCTCGTAACAGTCACATGATCATTCTTTAAAGCTGACTCTGTATGTTTGAAAAGACGAGACAGAGTTCTTTATTAAACTCACGAAAGGCAAAATAATAAGGCTAATACGTAAACCCACCGACATCGTTGCCATGATGTTTGGAATGACTGATCGCGTGAGGAAAAATTACGTTTTAGTCGCATAACATCGGTTAATTGAGAAACCGCCATTTCGCAATGAATATTTTTTTATCGACATTTAGTAAGCAGCGCAAGTCTTTAATGGAAACACGGCTATAGAAGGCCTTGGGATTGAGAAAACATACTGGGAAAACGGTTTACCTCTTAAGAAAGTATGGACCATTTTTATAATTTGCTCAATTTAATAAACTACTAAAAACAAACAACATACATAATCTATGATCAAAGCTCTCATCATGAGGAAAAAACAGTTAACTAGTAATTTTTTCCCAAATTATAACGTTGTTTATTATGAAATGCTCTTAATATGCTTATTAATAACGCTAAATGTATTAAAGAAAACGTCTGAAGGTGAAGCCAAAACCCTGGTTTAGTTAACCGGTCACGTTAAACTTTACACTGTAAACAATTAAATGGCACAATAAACATCAGTCAAGCTCTAGTCAATATTGAGGTGATCCAGGAGTCCTTTTGCATGGTTTATGAATTCATTATTTTAATATTTTTCTCTAATTCCATCTCACCTGTTCAGTTATCAGGTCAGCTAACCAAGCTCATCTAGTTTTGTTGGTTTATTGCATCTATGAAAGTTTCCTGACGTGACTCATGGGTAATTTTATCATCTACACACTGATATGTTTTATAAATGGTGTTGTACTCATAGTGCATGAGGAAGTGAAAGGAGAAGGATTTATTTAACATGAGCCACTGTTCTAGGTGGTTCGTGTGTGTGTGTGTGTGTGTGTGTGTGTGTGTGTGTGTCAGATTGTTTACAAGAAGGAATGGATCATATAGTTCAGTGATTTGATATGGGTGTCTTCTGAGAGACTTCTACTAGTGACGGTTTAAATAAGACGGTGTGTGTGTGTCCGTCAGGAAGAGTGTGACTCAGCGATCCTGACGGACACACACACACACACACACACACACAGAGAGACTGAATCAACGGCTGTTAGCGTGTAATTGTAATTGGAGCCATTGATCTGCCGGCGTGTGCTTATGTAAACTGTGCCGGTCATTCTTGTCTTGCTGTCTAGTGCTCCCTATATAGGCAGCTTCGGATAAATGCCTCTGCCAAATGAATAAATGTACGTGTCCTAATAGATGTTAAAGTTCGACTTTCTCATTTATAGCTGTATGTGGTTTCTTATAGCCTCATCTGCATCTGTTGGTGTGGCTCTTTGTTTCCATGGAAATATGGGTGGAGTTTAGAAGTGTCATATGAATAATGTATTAGTGAAGTGATAGAGGAGTGGTGTTTCCCTACAGACTAGAGAGATACGGCTCGTTTCACCGACCAACATCAGCCAGCGTTTGAAATAAACTAATGTTTGATGATTTAAACTAAGGCTGCACGATATTGGGAAAAAAACGGACTTTGCGATATTTTACGGATTTAATTTGTATTGTCAATCTAATAAAAATTAGATTTTTAACATGATTATATAAGCATATTGGGCCATCCATTGATTCATGTTTACTTTTTTCTTCTAGAACTAGCATGCTCCTTCTGTTGATGAATATAATAACTGTGCACAGCTTATTTGTTCATTTTCTCTTTATTAAGCTGGATAAACTGAGAAGCACATTTTTTTGTTTCAAATAGAGATCATGATTGCCCAATGATTCTGAACAGACAACTAAACAAAAATAACATGTAATTTACCAGAGGTTCTGACAAAATATGAATTGCTGCAGTCTATTTAAAAGTGATAAAATTGAATTATTTGGAAAAGTCAGGGTGAGTGAATAATTCAATGACTCACTTATAAAGACTTCACTTGTTTCATTACTGGATGAATACATGTTTTTGATTGACTCTATATTGATCAATCAGTGTTTTTATCCGAACTTTAAACTTTTATCCCAGTACTTCTGTGATAATTTGAATGATTGCAAGACAGAAATAATGATTCTGTGTGTGTGTTTGAATCGAGATGGTGATCTTTTAACGATTAATCGTGCAGCTCTACTGAGTGCTGTGGATTGTTATTCGCCCACTTATCGTCATGTAGAATAAATGTGATCGATCAGTGCATATGAAGACACTGACGGGACGATCTCAGAGCTTTACGCACAATCATCCACTGGGACGTTCAGAGAGGAGAGGGGGCTTTGAGACGGGTGTAATGAACAGAAGACGAGAGAAATGAGGAATCATAGATTTTGTTTACAGACTGAAATGAATAAAAATAATAATAATCAATGCAATAGTACTTTTAAAATAATGTATCTTTTTTCATTTATAGTCACTAGCTTGTGTCAGCATGAAGTCTGCTGCGGTTGCAAGGAAACCCTTACTCTTACAACTGTAACTAAAGGTTTTCTTAACTTTAAGTGTTTGTTGCAACTGGACGCTGGTCATTTATGCAGTTTTTCTGCCCACTTAGACAGAAAGAGCTCATCTGATGGTCGTGTAAAATGACCAGTTGCCATTTATCTACTACTTAGTGTCTCAAACAAATCTTTCAAAGATCTGACGTCACAAATGTTACCCTCCTGTTGTGCTGGAAATCTAGTTATGCCTTTTTTGACGTTGGTCAAATTAACCCTATACGTTTTCATGGAGTTCGCCAGTTTTTATTTTAACTGTGCTGTATTTCAAAGTGTTAAAGTGCATGGAAATTTGGTGAATTGCCTTGAAAACCAATTGGGATCGATTTGACATCAACACAATCGATGCAACAATAATTTGTACAGCCTTTCTGTCGAAATTGCACGCTATATGAGAAAAAATCGTTGTGGGTCAAATTGATGTGCAATACAATAGAAGGGTTTTAATGAGTATGACGTATGAAATGTGCATGAGGATCATGTTATGCATATTCGTTTAAAGATTGGACTGTGCGTTTATCATTGCATCAAAAAACTCACTTTGCTCTGTATTACTTTCACCAGACAAACCTGTCAGACGACATCAGACATTTGATTCTGATTCACTCTGAGCCGTTTAACAGCAGCATGAGAGAAGTGTTCAAGTGCAGGGGATTGTGGGTACACTGAATAAAGCGCTGGCGTAGAAACTATTTTCCCTCAGTAAATCCTAGTACATTTCACAATTAAATGCAAAGAAACAGCAATATTTGCAACATTTAAAAAAAATGTTACTGTGTAGTTGTCTCGTCTGCAGATTGAGCTGATGAGATACGACGAGGGATGAATTAGTGCGAGAGCTGTAATTGAGTTACACAGTCGTTCAGTCATGTGCTTCAGTCTCAAGTGGACCTTAATATTAACTGCAACAGCCATTACCATAATCATGCATGTTTCTTCTGAATAGATTTACATGAGGAAGAGCGGCTGGAGCTGTTGCGTGTCCGCGGTCTCCTTCACAGGGACACACACCATGAGCTAATGATGAGCTGTCAGTATTAATGCTCAGTCAGCTCAGAGGAAGTGTCTGTGCCTTTGGCCATCAGTGCTGGATCTGTGTCAAATCTCACAGCGTGTGACCTCTGATGAGCGGCAGTGTTGATCCACACGTTTAGGCCGAGAAGAAAACGCCATTCAGAACCAGGGTTTTTTCTTGGTCAAGGATACGTTCATCCACACACACAGTACAAGTACACTCATGTGACCTATATGACTTAAAGTCCCCCTGTAGTCAATCATTTTATCCCTTAAAACTCATCTTTGATCATCAAAATGACATATTTCAATGTGTTTTCTGTGAAAAATAAATCATGTCTTCAAATATCTTGAATGTAACTCGACACTCTTGCCTCATTTAGTATGCGTGGTTCTATGGATATGCAAATGAGCCCCGCCTCCACTCACTCCCTCACTCAGAGATCCACTGGTTGACGAGCACACGTTGATCTGATTGGTTACAAGGTCGTTTGTGACGTCAGAAACACCAGCGATTTCAGTGTTTTTGAGACTGTCTTTGGTTCACTGCAGTTTTAAGCAGAAAATACTCAGCAATGCTGTCGACTTATGAACTTACACATGTGTGTCTTAAAGCGTATTAAAAACTGGATTTTCAGACATTCAGAAAGCAAGCAAAGATCGCTGCCATTATAATTTTTGAAGTTGTCAATCAAAACACGAGGTACACAAACCTGCGGAAACTCCTGTTATAATCAATGAAGCTGTGCGATAAATCTCGTGATGTTTATACTTTGTTGGTTGTAATGAAAGGATTCACAAGCGTGCAAAACACAACTAGAGTGTCTGTGATTGGCTACAAAGCTCAACGCTGTAAATAGAAACCTGTGAGGCCTTCACAGAGCACAAACACACACACTCGCAGCGTTTTAGACCCGCCGCTACTGCCGGCACATTAAATCATCATACACCTTTAGTGGAACAGATTCATTCTTGGCCAAAATATCTTTAATTCTGTTTTAATGGGTTAATTCTATAAATAATGAAACTTATACAATTTAACAACAATCTATTAAAAGTTTAACCAAAATAAAAAAAAATTATAGCCTTATTATGTAACATTTTTTAATGGTTTCATAAAATTTGAATAAGCAAAAGCAATCAAATTGAATTTTGAAAACTTTTACAATTTAATGATTTATAAAAAATAAAAAAAACATAATAGGGCCATATGAATTGTTTTATCTTTTGTTCTAATTTTTCTAATTTTTTTTAAATTCCTTTCATTTATTTTTTTAACTAAATTCAGCTTAACTGAGGTTTACTGTTAACATAAAAATATGTTCTTTAGAAAATATTGTTATTATTTTAAGAAGTACATTTTGCTGTACAGTGGTAATAATCTTCTTTCGCCATTTTTTCCAAGTTAATTTGAACTTTTTATTTTGGCAGGTTGTCATGACCGTTCAGTATCTGATATATGATATGATATGATTTACAGTCATACAGGCCAGACTTGCTGAATTCTGAATATGCAAATATGGGAGGTCAAATATTAATGAGCCCATGGTTTAGACATCAAACCTGGGAAGCGGAGGCTTTAAAGCGCTGTATTTTGTCTGATTGGCCGAGCACTTGAATGAGTTTCTCTCTCACAGACAGGAATGATTTGTTTGCATATATCTGAACATAAACGCACGTGTTCTGCGTATTGTTGGATTCTCGTAATTCCGAGATAATTAACTCGTTAATTCAGAAAAACAGGGTCGATTGTTTTTCCTCAAGTGAATGTAATACACTTCCGTACTGAAGAGTGTGTTAGTGTTGCGTTTCCATAAAGCGCTCAGTGAAATGCACACCGTTTGTGTCTAATATCATTAAAGGGGAAGCGCTGCGATGGCAGTAGTTTTGTTCTTGTTCTTGCTGAGTTTTACTACGTTTACGTGGTTTAAACTGATTACTTTTCTAATAACTGATGGGATAAACCAAGAATAGCTTGTGTATGCATAGCCTGATTGTGTTTGCAAATCATTTGAATTCTTTATTAAGGACATTTTGAAATATTAATGGATAATGCACAAAATAGATCATGGGTTCTAAGAGGTTTTTGTTTTGTGTTAAAAAAAAGTTGATTTTCAGCACTAATTTCAATAATTTGCATCAATGTTTTCCTTAAATATTTTAATAATAATAAATATAAGAATAATTTTATTATGATTGTCATAATATTAATATTCATTTTCATTGTTAATATATTAATATAATTTTATTATTATTATGTATTTTTATTAGTAGTAGTATATGTCATTAATACAACATATGTTATTAACTTTTATTGATTATTGTTATTTTTTTAATGATGATTATAATTAATAATAATATTTTTTAATAAAAAGTTTTTTAAACTTTTTATGACGGTTAAGAAGTGTCTAGTGAAGCGACACACACACACACACACACCTGTGTGTATTTTCTCACATCTGTGTGAAACGAGTCATTATTAGAGAACAATACAGACGTGTGACGAGGGTTTAAGAGTTGATCATTGACTGCTGCTGTTGAGGGCCATTAGATGATCTCGAGCAAGGTCAGGGTCAGACAGGTAATGGTGTGTGTGTGTGTGTGTGTGTGTGTGTGTGTTGAGCTTCTGTGATTGAGTCATAGTTGAATCCTTCTCGAAACCTGCTGCAGTGTCACACCATGGAATTCCAGGCATCTCTGGAACGCTGGGAGGCTCTCGTACACACACACACACACACACAACCTATACGCAAGTACACATACCAAAGCATTGCAAGTGCGCTTTCTCGTTGTTCATGCATGTGTGTGTGTTGTTCTGCTTGACACAGTCGTGGACAGCAGAACTCGCGGTAGTCCGGCTCTCCTCAGGGTTGTGCGGGTTTCCTTCATACCTGTCAGTGGCTGTAGTTGCATCCGTCACGTCATGTATTATTGAGCATGTGTGACTGTGAGCATCAGCAGAAAAAAGCAGAAGTTTGCGAAGGAAACAGAACTAGAATATGAAGAGCCTGTAGTGTTGATGTTGTTTAGCTGCGGGAATGCAAGACGTTGTTAATTACAGTCCTGTGAAAGACATTTTTTCAAATTCTATTTTTTCCCCAAAATTTACACTTTTCTGGATTACTTTTTTTTTAAAAATTTTTTTATCATGAAACATAAAATTATTAAAAGTTTAACAAAAATAACTTTTTAAGGGCTTATGAAATCCATTTTATTTTCTAATTCCATGTTTTCCGTACTCATTTTTCTACCGTTTTAAAGGTTTAACTAAAATTGATCAATCAAAGCAGGCATTTGAAGTTTTAAAACTTTTTAATTCATAAAGCTGTAACATTCAATGACATCGCTATTCGATTGATTGTAAAGCCTTACTTTTTATTCATCCAGCCAAAAATACCAAATTCAGTGACATTACGTTATACTTTAAAAAGATAAATTAAAATAATAATAATTATGTCTGGATTCCAGAGTTCTGGAGTTT
>CM060639.1:1521063-1633563 GCA_030578275.1 Meda fulgida
TGACAAAAATCATATTTGTCGATTATAATTGCGATTTAGTAATTACGATTATCAGTTTACATTGAGTGATGTTTTGAATAGCTTTATACCAGTGGTTCTCAACTCGCCTGGCCATGGGACCCACACACATTTTCCCCATTATCATCAAGCTACATATATAATATATTAGTAGACAACATTTGAAGTGGATCAAAACCTTTCATCAAAGTTATACATGAATTTTGAACAATACCCGTTCTTGTCTTAGGACAACTTTGATTTAACTTTTTTGATCCACTTCAAATGTTGATTACTGTGAGTGTGTGTGTGTGTATATATATATATATATATAATATGTTGTGTGTGTGTGTGTGTGTGTGTGTGTGTATATATATGAGGACCACAGTCATTTAAAAATATACAAAATAACACAGTGAAAATAAAGTGACTAAGAAGAACTGTTACTGAAACATGGAAACTGCGAATCCTCTCAGCGAACACGTGACGTACCAGTAACCTGATTTATTAGTATTTTACTTTTATTTGGTGACTTGCTAATTTACAGCGTAACAACGTTTCATGCTCGTAGATCATTGAATCTGATTAGACCGTTAGCGCTGTGTAATATTGCGCTGCTCACCCATGGTACGACAGTAAAGTTCCTTGATTATTACACAGGAATGAGAGTATAGTTCCTAGCCATATCGGCCTAGAAAATCGCAATTTTTCATTTTCCGTCGGTCTTAGTTCACAATGTAACTACAGAAGAGGCAAGTTTTCAATAGTAAAAATAACAAAACTCTTTGGTCATTTTTTTGAGAGCGATGCAAACGGTCTAATCAGATTCAATGATCTATGCTAAGTTACGCTAAAAGTGCTAGCGCCAGACCCGGAGATCGGCTGAATGGATTCGAAAACGGTAAAACTCTGTGTAACTCTAGAGGAGCTGGAAAATGAGCCTATCTACAAAGCAAAGTGGAGTGTTCCTTTAAGCACGCAGAATAATATTAGTGGACTTTTTTTTTTGTAATCGCGGCTTTGAGCGATTACGTAATCCTGGCATCCGTAATCGTAAACACGATTAATTGTGCAGCCCTTCTCTCCTGTTTCAGTAACCTGTGATGTCCGTCGTATGTTTCTGTGTGAAATAAGCTCTTCTGGTTTGTATTGGCCCGTGTGAATCTTCTGTGAGCGTCTGTCTGTTTGATTCCAGGAGTTTGTTTGCATTGAGCAGATTGTGTGTTTGTCAGGAATCTGCTGTCGTCTTTTGAGAATTTCCACATTCAGACGGCTCTAATTGTTGAGTGTGTGTGTGTGTGTGTGAACAGATCCAGATACAGTTGTCAAGAACGGACAGCAGGAAGCCCAAGGGTCTCAGACCCCTGGTAAGAAACGCCTTAAAACTCGTCGCCCTGTTTAGTTTCGGGTGTCGCTCCATTGTTTGATTCATACCTTGGTTTGCTTGTCTTCTCTCATGCTCATGTTCAGTTCAGCTCATGTGTTTGGTTGGTCGTCTCAGGGGGTGTAGAGGAGACTGAAACCTTCATTTATAAAGGGTTTAGTTTTTAATTGCATGTTTGTCCGTTAGCAGTGAATTGAATAGCATCTGTCTTTATACTTTCCCCTCAATCTGTTTTTTTGACTGATCGTGACATCATCTTAGATCATCCTGTCACGTGATGCTGTCTGTGGGATTAGACTGTGCCAAACCTTTATTTACAGTTAGTATGGCCTGTTTTGCATGAAATGTTGCATCTGTTGAAAGTCTTTTTTCTATAAGTGTGTTTCCTATTTGCTGATGCATGTTGAGGGACAAGTTATGTAAATTGAGATTGTGAATTATGTCAAGTCTCCTTCATTTATACAGTCCTTTTAACAATAGAGATAGTTTCAAAGCAGCTTTACAGTGATAATAGGAGATTACAGTAACAGAGTTTTGGCTTTACAGCAGCTCTAGAATAAAGTTATTGTCCAGATAAAGCTAGTTTTGATTGATTCACTTCTGTCGCAACGATCATTAGTGATTAGCTTAGCGGCTGCTAACACACACCGTTCTAACAGAACACACTTAACTCTCTCTACGCAAACTTTAAAAACGCTTGCCTGTGAGAGCGCTGATGGCGTGCACATGCGCATTAAGAGCTCATTCTAGAGGGATGTGCCTTTGAGTATATGTTCCCTAAAAACAACCCTCAGCAAACTACTTGTCTGGCCTTACAATTTATAATACAGAATTTGTATCGCTTCTGCGTCCAGTATGTAGTCTGATCTGAACTCTTTATAATGCTTCTTTCAAGTTAATAGGTCTCGTTTATGATGTAAAAATGCATGTTAATTGTTCATTAAATTATAACTGTTAAATAAGGATTTATCATGATTAATCGCATCCAAAATAAAACTTTGTTTACATAATGTGTGTGTACTGTATAATTATTTTGTGTATATATATATATAGAAATACACAAACATGCATACATTTAAAAATGTGTTTATATGTAATTTATATTATATATAAATATACATATTTTATATATTAATAACATATTTTTCTTAAATTTATACATGCATGTGTGAGTATTTATGTATACAAAATAATTATACACAGTACACACACACGTATATTATGTAAACACAAACTTCTAATCTGGATGCGATTAAGTACGATTAATTGTTTAACAGCCCTATATTAAATTATTATATAGTAATATTAATTTGTAACGCAGCAACGTATTCAAGAACCGTTTCATGATCAAGATATTCCACGTTTTGAGCTGATTGTCGTCAGTCTGATTCTGGAAATTCTGTTTATGTTTTCTAAAGTTGCAATCTGATTCACATATCTGTTTACATTTATTCTAAAGAAAATGGCAGGATATGCGCAGTCCTAAAGGTGTTTTTGAATCCGATTTAAAGAGTAGTAAAGGTCTGTACCAGCCTGAATATCTGAAAAAAGGAAAGCTGTTATATTTCCATGCATGTCCTGATTTCAGCCCGATCCGTCAGCGCTTTTTGCTCTTGTTGGTTCAGCACGGTCTCAATCCCCTGATTTACACACACTGGGATGACAGTAATAATTTCCACTCGCACACAAGAGCAAAATGCTTGAGACGGGGCGAGTCGGACTGCCATTGAGCACTCGTTCTCCTTGTCATTATAGCAGAGTCACTGCAGCTCTCCATCATCTGTCTCTTCTCTGAACAGCAAAGACTGAAAATAAGTGCAACAATTCAGCCTCAAGTGCATCATTGATTTATAAACAGAATGCATACTAAAAATGTTAAACCTATAAAGCCTACTGTATCATACTAGATATATGGGACTCTAACAGCCCTACCTTTTGTACTACGTGCCTTCTGATAGTTTAGACTTTTTTTTAGGGACTAAAAATGTAAATATTAAAATGTCCTCCTTCAGCTTGTGCATCATGCGTTTATTTTTTGCTATGAGATCTGTACTGATTTTATAAATACCATCTTACTAAGACATTGGCTGATATAGAGTGATGACGACTGATATTTAAATGCAGTTTATGCAAGTATCTGCAATATACTGTTATAAAGATCTCACTGATTTACATTTCAAGCATCATCATTTCATATAAATATTAAACAGCTGCATCAAACTGCATATATTTGCTCAGTTTGGGCCTTTGAATAATATTGAGCTGTTTTTTCCTTCGTATTTTCACTATATCACAAAAGCCTGATGGATCAAATATGATGCAAAAAAATACATAATATAAAAATATATATAAATATAATTTATATAAATACAATGCATATGCAAACTTTTTTTATGTTATGTTTTAACATAAAACTTTTTTTATGTTATGCAAACAAACGGTTGCCTACTTAAGAAAAGAAAAAAGGATCAATTATTTCACAGACACAGTATTGATGTGTGTGTTGTTCTGCCGAGCGTCCTGAAGATGGCGCTGCTGTGCTGAAATCCTCCACGAATCTCCCGTACGGTATGAGCTCTGGATTTCCAAACATTCATCATGATTATGAAAGTTTGTCTTGCAGAGAACATGCTGTAGATGTGAGATCTTCATGTGCTGCATGATCTGACAGATGATTGACAGGTGTGCTGTACTAACCAGCGCTGTTGTTCTCTTCCCGTCTGCTGTTTCTTTCTGCCCTGCGTCGTGTGTGTGTGTGTGTGTGTGTGTGTGTGTCGCTTCAGACGACTAGATCTTCATCTGCTTCCCGACTGCTCTTGCTTTACTCCGCTGAAGCTCCTGGAAACCCGTCCCCAACTCCTCCTCCAGCACTTCTCCCTGCCGGAGGACTCGTGTGTTCAGGGCGTTACAAACCCCAGTGTGCTGCTCTACTGTTCACACACACACCTGTTCAACACGTCCTTTATGAACGGCTCTTCATGCAGAAACACGTGAAGCACAACGAAAGCCGTTTATTTTCAAAACCCAACATTTCCAAAATCATGTCTAGTTTATTGAAATCATGAGGATTATACAAATTTAACAACAATTTATTAAAAGATGAACAAAAATCATTTTTATGGCCCTATTAAATTAATTGTATTTCCCCCCATAATTCTGTCTGTTTTTTTCTGGATTATTTTTAATGGCTTCATTTTAATAATCAAAAAGCATGTCTAATCAATTGAATTCATAGAACCTTAACAGTTTAACAATTTATTATAAAAAAAAATATTATAAAAGGACCCTATACTATTTTTTTTTTGGGGGGGGGGGAATGTTTATGATTTAATAGAGGTTTATTATCATAAAAAATGGTATAAAACTATCAATTTAATTTACGATTGATTTTAGTTAATTTAGTTTGATGCTAGTATTTTTCTAATCACATGATACTAAAAAAAGGGACAAAAACATTTATTCATATTTTTTAAATATAATTTAGCTTAATCCACTATTTTGGATGAGGTTTGTCCGTCGCAAGGCATTCTGGGATGTTTTTCTCTCCATGATGCTGCCTATATATGTGGCTCACTAGGTTTTGAAACAGACGCACTTCATCTCCTCTGTGATGCATTTAATGCTGTAAAGCCTGACTCATGAAATAACAATCATTTTCTTTTAAATGTAACTGTTTATTGAAAATTGCATATGTTTTTTTGTTAAGTATCATATTTGAAACAGGCTTTTATGGCTCATGTTGTCTGATATAGTCAGAATACGGATTAAAAACAGCTAATTCTGATGCTTGTAATGTAAATCTTTATAGGCTGCTACATAAAATCATATTATATCAGTCATCACTATATCTGCTATTAATATCTTAGTAAGATGATATTTAAATGCTTAGTTTTATGATATAAAACATAATGCAATGCAATACAATGATGAACAAATAAAACTTCCTCAAAAGCCTGATCATATTTGATATTCACATTTTAACATGAATTTTCACAAACATTTATTTATTATCCAGTTCAACTTGAAATATTACTAGTCATATCAAAAATATAAAATATCATCATTCTTATTCTTACTTTATAAATCAGCAAAGATTTCACAGCAAAAAGACACGTGAGCCACAACCTTTTTACAATCACACTAAAAGACACTTTTACTTGCTAAGATGTTTAGATTTAATAGATATTTTTGTATCACATGATGAATTAGGCTTTATAGGGTTAAAGATACATGTTCCTCTTCCTCTTCGGCAAAGTCATCTCAGGCTCACTGTACATCAGCGTCGGCTCGAACAGGAGCAAACAAACAAACGGCACCGCAGGACGGCCCTGTGTGGCATCATGGGAAACGGGATCGGTTGAGGGAATCGTTGCTCAGAGTGAGAGATGATATATCTGATGATGACAGAGCGCAGTCACACACACTGATGCCTCTGTGTTTCAGACATCAGCCTCGGGATGCACTCTCTCTCTCACACACACACACACACACACACACACATCAGCCTCGGGATGCACTCTCTCTCACACACACACACACACACACATCAGCCTCGGGATGCTCTCTCTCTCTCACACACACACACACACATCAGCCTCGGGATGCACTCTCTCTCTCTCTCACACACACACACACACTCACACACACACACACACACACACACACACACACACATCAGCCTCGGGATACACACACTCACTCACACACACACACACACACACACACACATCAGCCTCGGGATGCACTCTCTCTCTCTCACACACACACACACACACACACACACATCAGCCTCGGGATACACACACACACACACACACACACACACACACACACATCAGCCTTGGGATGCACTCTCTCTCACACACACACACACACACACACACACATCAGCCTCGGGATGTACTCTCTCTCTCTCTCACACACACACACACACACACACTCACACACACACACACACACACACACACACACATCAGCCTCGGGATACACTCTCTCTCACACACACACACTCGCACACATCAGCCTCGGGATGCACTCTCTCTCTCTCTCTCTCTCTCTCACACACACACACACACACACACACACACACACACACACACACACACACATCAGCCTCGGGATGCACTCTCTCTCTCTCTCTCTCACACACACACACACTCACACACATCAGCCTCGGGATGCACTCTCTCTCACACACACACACACACACACACATCAGCCTCGGGATGCACTCTCTCTCTCTCTCACACACACACACATCAGCCTCGGGATGCACTCTTTCTCTCACACACACACACACACACACACACACACTCACACACACACATCAGCCTCGGGATACACTCTCTCTCTCACACACACACTCGCACACATCAGCCTCGGGATGCAGTCTCTCTCACACACACACACACACACACACTCACACACATCAGCCTCGGGATGCACTCTCTCTCTCTCACACACACACACACACACACACACACACACACACACACACACACACTCACACACACATCAGCCTCGGGATACACTCTCTCTCTCACACACACACACACTCGCACAAATCAGCCTTGGGATGCACTCTCTCTCTCGCACACACACTCGCACAAATCAGCCTTGGGATGCACTCTCTCTCTCTCTCACACTCACACACACACACACACACACACACACACACACACACACACACACACACACACACACACACACACACACACTCACACACATCAGCCTCGGAATACTCTGTCTCTCACACGCGCGCACCCTCACACTCACTCTCACACACTCACTCACACACTCACTCTCTCACACACACACACACACGCACACTCCCACACTCACTCTCTCACACACACACACACACACGCGCACACTCACATACGCGCACACTCACACGCGCGCACTCACACACTCACTCTCACACACACGCTCACACACATACACACACACTCACACACATCAGCCTCGGGATGCACTCTCTCTCACACACACACACACTCTCACACACACATCAGCCTCGTGATACACTCTCTCTCTCACACACACACTCGCACAAATCAGCCTCGTGATACACTCTCTCTCTCACACGCTCGCACTCTCACACTCACACACACACACACATACACACACTCACACACATCAGCCTTGGAATACTCTGTCTCTCACACGCGCGCACCCTCACTCTCACACACTCACTCTCTCACACATACACACACACACACACACACACATGTGCACACTCACACACACACTCACACACTGACTCTCTCACACACACACGCACACACTCACACGCGCGGACTCACACACTCTCACACACACGCGCACACTCACACACTCACTCACACACTCACTCACACGCACACATTCTCGCGCACACACACACATTCTCGCACACTCACTCTCACACACACACACTCACTCTCTCACACACACAAACGCATACTCACACTTGCACACACAATCACTAACAGTCACTCACTAGATCACACTCTCACACACACTCACTCACGAACACACACAAACACACACACACAATCACACACACTCACTCTATTACACACACGTGCGCACGCATACACATAGCACACACACTCTTAGTTAATGTTTGTTAGTTATAAACACAACTGTTCATTGTTAGTTCATGTTATCTCCGGTCCATTATAAAATATTAACAAATACAATGAATTGAATAGTGTATCAGTAAATGTTGAAATTAACATTAACTGAGAACAATACATTTTTTCAAAGAATCTGTCATAGTTAGTTTAACTAATTGAACCTTACTGTAGTATCAAAATATTAATACAAACTTGAATATTATTTCGCTGATACTAAAATAACTCCTCAAAATGCATCACATTGTAGAAGTAAAATGGTTTGTGAATGTTATTTCACAACATTTACTTAAAACTTTGTCATTTTTAGGTGGGTAGTTTTTATAAGTGTATTGTTCACTGTCAGGCCTGACGTTGCTGGTGTATTTCCTGTATGCAACTCTTTCTTCCAGCTGTGTGTTTGTTTTTGTAAATGATTGATTGAATCGTCTGCTTTTCTTGTCATTACATGTTTTAAACCGTTTTCTGACACTAAACACTGTATTGAATGGCCTGAAAATAACATGCATATTTTACGCATTACACTCATATTCTGTCTCCGCATGCAAGAGTGATTTAAAGGTGGTGAAGTGTCATTTCTGCAACACTAGCTGTACCAAACCAAATAATAATTATTAATAATAATATTGCTTAGGCAGACAGGTAGTCAATATTTGTATGCGTTTGCATAATTGTTAAACTGTTTGGTCACATGAGAAATCACATGTTTAGAGATTGATTGAAATTGCATTTAAATCAGATCTGCTTTCAAACACACTTCTGTCTGCTTTCAAACACACTTTTGTCTGCTTTCAAACACACTTCTGTCTGCTTTCAAACACACTTCTGTCTGCTTTCAAACACACTTCTGTCTGCTCCTTCCTCCAGCGACACACACTTTGCTCACAGACTCCTGTTGGCTTTAGTGCTTCTGATGTTTATGTAGGTTTTTCCAGTGTCCACACAGCGAATAAAAGTTTTTATTGACTATATCTGGCTGTCTAAACTGATTTCAGTCTGTCTTTGTACTTATTGTATGTACTTTTTGCATGCAATATTTGTAACGACTTGAATTTAGAAGGTTTGGAAACTATTAAGGTGTATTGCTGCATATTAAAGGGCTAGTACACTCAAAAATGATGTGATGTGGGGTTCAAACAACTTTGGACCCCATTCACTTTCACTGTATAGTCAAAAGCACGTTTTTACATCACCTTAATTTATTCAGCGTTTTTAATGATTTAGATTGTTCCAAAGCAGCTTTACAGTGATAACAGGAGATTACAGTAACAGAGTTTTGGCTTTACAGCAGATCTAGAATAAAGTTATTGTCCAGATAAAGTTAGTTTTGATTGATTCACTTCTGTTGTAAAGATCATTAGCTATTAGCGTATTTAAGTTTCGCATGAACTTTCCCTTTACGTTGACTCGCCTCTTACAGAGGAACTTTTCTTTGCGTTAGTTTTCTCTCTGTCATTGCGATGGCGTGACTCGAGTGGACGGGGAGTGCGGTGTGTGTGTGTGTGTGTCCTGCGGGAGCTCTATATGGGTCGGCTTGGCCTACTTGAGTGTGTTTTAGGGCAGCAGATGCGAGTCGATGTGTTCTGATCCTCCTGAGATCCACTGATCCAGCTGTGGCCGACACAAGCTCTCGGTACAAACACACTTGATGTTGTTCAGTCGGATGTGACGCTGACACAAGCTATCGCAGTGATATCGGTATAGCAGGAAGATTTATTGTTTCCAGCATCATTACTCCAGTCTTCAGTGTCACATGATCCTTCAAAAATCAGGACAATATGATGATCTGATGCTCAAGAAACATTTATGATTATGATCAGTGTTGAAAACAGTTCATGTTTTTGTTTTTATGATTCTTTGATGAATAGAAAGTTCATTTAATCGAAATAGAACCTTTTGTAACATTATAAATGTATTTACTGGCACTTTTTATCAAGTAAATGGATGACCTTAAACTTTTTAATGGTAGTGTCTGTATATATTATAGTATTTTATTATATTTTGTAATGTTTAGTATTACGTGTTTATTTAAAAATATAATAAATACTGTATTATTCATTTATACATGTGAATAATATTGTTTTTAACAGAGGGTGATTACTGATTAAGTTTAAATAAGTGCAAACATTCATCAAAAAATAAAAAAATGACTGACCCCAAACTTTTGAACGATAGTGTGTATATATTATATTATTGTATTATATTATGTGTTTACAAAATTCTGTCATCATTTACTCTCCCTCAAGTTGTTCCAAACCTGTATGAGTTTCTTTCTTCCACTGAACACTAAAGAACAGTGTTTGGACCCCATTGACTTCCATAGTATTTTTTGTTTCTCCATACTATTGAAGTCAATGGTTTTGAACACCCGTATTCCTCCCTCCATCTTCTTTTGTGTTGAAAAGAAGTCAATTTATTTATAGAGCACTACATAAACACAACATTTGTTGATCCAAAGTGCTTTACAGATGGTCAAATAGGTTAATAGAGAAAAACGAATAATAATAGACTAATAAGAGAACATTTCTACATAAATACGTGGTGTAACATACACAGCAAGAGTATAAAAATGCGTCTTTAAACTAGCTCTAAAAACGTTGAGCGATGGAGAGGCCCTGATATTAAAAGGAAAAGAAAAGCTCATACAGGTTTGGAACATCATCATGGTGACGTGTGCGTCCGCTTGCTGACCCTGCTCCTGCAGTTGCGCTGTAATATGTCGTAAAGCTCTTCAGTCTGCATTAGTGGGTTTTGTGTAGTCTAATCTGAACTGAGGTCAGTTTTGAGGATGTTTCTCTGCTGATGAAGGAGCATTTCCCATAATCCCTGTCTGCAGAGGTGCTTTTCCTGCCCTCTCATTCTCAGGATTGGTCTTTTAGAGATTTGTGCTGTATTTGAATCATGTGTAAGCCGTCAGCATTACATAAGCGCTCTAATCCTGAGGATGAGCGTAGCACTCGTCTTCATCTTCATCTTCACGCTGTTTAATGGGGTCAGTCTGAGGACACACTCCTCGGTTTACGCTCCTCGCTCTGGTCAAGTCCAGATCATGAAAACAGGATTTCCCTCCGTCCTCTTCCTCCTCTTCCTCACTCTCGGTTTACTCTCCTCGCTCTGGTCAAGTCCAGATCATGAAAACAGGATTTCCCTCCGTCCTCTTCCTCCTCTTCCTCACTCTCGGTTTACTCTCCTCGCTCTGGTCAAGTCCAGATCATGAAAACAGGATTTCCCTCCGTCCTCTTCCTCCTCTTCCTCACTCTCGGTTTACTCTCCTCGCTCTGGTCAAGTCCAGATCATGAAAACAGGATTTCCCTCCGTCCTCTTCCTCCTCTTCCTCACTCTCGGTTTACGCTCCTCGCTCTGGTCAAGTCCAGATCATGAAAACAGGATTTCCCTCCGTCCTCTTCCTCCTCTTCCTCACTCTCGGTTTACGCTCCTCGCTCTGGTCAAGTCCAGATCATGAAAACAGGATTTCCCTCCGTCCTCTTCCTCCTCTTCCTCACTCTCGGTTTACTCTCCTCGCTCTGGTCAAGTCCAGATCATGAAAACAGGATTTCCCTCCGTCCTCTTCCTCCTCTTCCTCACTCTCGGTTTACTCTCCTCGCTCTGGTCAAGTCCAGATCATGAAAACAGGATTTCCCTCCGTCCTCTTCCTCCTCTTCCTCACTCTCGGTTTACTCTCCTCGCTCTGGTCCAGTCCAGATCATGAAAACAGGATTTCCCTCCGTCCTCTTCCTCCTCTTCCTCACTCTCGGTTTACGCTCCTCGCTCTGGTCAAGTCCAAATCATGAAAACAGGATTTCCCTCCGTCCTCTTCCTCCTCTTCCTCACTCTCGGTTTACTCTCCTCGCTCTGGTCAAGTCCAGATCATGAAAACAGGATTTCCCTCCGTCCTCTTCCTCCTCTTCCTCACTCTCGGTTTACTCTCCTCGCTCTGGTCAAGTCCAGATCATGAAAACAGGATTTCCCTCCGTCCTCTTCCTCCTCTTCCTCACTCTCGGTTTACTCTCCTCGCTCTGGTCAAGTCCAGATCATGAAAACAGGATTTCCCTCCGTCCTCTTCCTCCTCTTCCTCACTCTCGGTTTACTCTCCTCGCTCTGGTCAAGTCCAGATCATGAAAACAGGATTTCCCTCCGTCCTCTTCCTCCTCTTCCTCACTCTCGGTTTTGTTATGGTTGTTCTTCATCAGATTCTTCATCTTGTTTTTGTTCTTCTTTCTCCTCCTCTTCCTTATCATATTTCTTCCCTTTCCTCGTTTTCTTCCTCATTTTATTTTTGTCCTCTTCCTCATCTTCCTCATCTGCTTCTGCTGCTTTGTTTTTATTTATTCTTCCTCCTCATCTTCTTGTTTTTAGTTTTTTCTTGTTTTATTTCCCCTTGTATCTCATCATCTTCCACTTCCTCATTTTGTTTTTAGTCTTTTCTTTTTTAATTCTCCTCTTCTGCTATTGATATTTTCTTCTTCTTCCTCTTTCCTTGTCATATACTTCTTTATCATCATCATCATCATCATCATAATCTTCATCATTTTCCTTGTCATAGACTTCTTTATCATTATCTTGTTGTTGTTATTGTTCCTCTTTCTCCTCCTCTCATCATTTCTTCTCTTTCCTCATTTTCTTTTTCCTCTTTCTCTTCCTCATCTTCCGTATCTGCTTTTGCTGCTTTATTTTTGTTATTATTCATCTTCTTATTCCTCAACTTCTTGTTTTTTTCTCTTTGTGCTTTTTATTTCTCCTCTTCCTCATCTTGTTTTTGTCTTATTTTTATTTCTTCCTCATCTTCATCCTTTTCTTTATTTTTTTCCTCTTCCTAATCTTGTTTTTTCTTCTTTTTATTTCTCCTCTTCATCTTCTTTTTTTCTCCTCCTCCTCATCTTGTTTTTTTTCTTTCTGTCTCCTCTTCCTCATCTTCCTCATCTGCTTCTTCTGCTATTGATATTTTCTTCATCTTCTTACTCTTCCTCGTCATAGACTTCCGTATCATTATCTTCATCATCTTCCTCATCCTCTTCCTCATCTTCTTGTTTGTCTTGTTCTTTTTATTTCTCCCTCATCATCTTCCTTTTCTTTATCTTCCTCTTCCTCTTCTTGTTTTTTCTTCTTTTTATTTCTCCTCTTCCTCATCATCTTTTTTCTTCTCTTCCTCATCTTGTTTTTTTCTTTTTATTTCTCCTCTTCATCTTCCTTTTCTTTATCTTCTTCCTCTTCCTCATCTTGTTTTTTCTTCTTTTTATTTCTCCTCTTCATCATCTTCCTTTTCTTTATCTTCTTCCTCTTCCTCATCTTGTTTTTTCTTCTTTTTATTTCTCCTCTTCATCATCTTCCTTTTCTTTATCTTCTTCCTCTTCCTCATCTTGTTTTTTCTTCTTTTTATTTCTCCTCTTCATCATCTTCCTTTTCTTTATCTTCTTCCTCTTCCTCATCTTGTTTTTTCTTCTTTTTATTTCTCCTCTTCATCATCTTCCTTTTCTTTATCTTCTTCCACTTCCTCATCTTGTTTTTGCTTCTTTTTATTTCTCCTCTTCCTCATCTTTTTTCTTCTCTTCCTCATCTTTTTTCTTCTCTTCCTCATCTTTTTTTCTTTTTATTTCTCCTCATCATCATCTTCCTTTTCTTCCTCATCTTGTTTTTTTTCTTTTTTATGTCTCTTCTTCCTCATCTGCTTCTTCTGCTATTGATATTTTCTTCTTCTTCTTCCTCTTCCTCGTCATAGACTTCCTTACCATTATCTTCATCATCATCATCATCATCATAATCTTCATCTTTTTCCTTGTCATACACTTTCTTATCTTGTTTTTGCTATTTTTTTGTTGTTCTTCTATTCCTGTTCCTGTCTTTTGTTGTTTTTGTTGTTATTGTTCTTCCTCTTGTTTGAGTTCCCTCCTTCAGCTTCATGTTTTGTGGATGATTCTGGTGGCGTGAGGAGTGGATTAGCGCGCCAGAACCTCGATTCCAACAATAATTTAAGACCAATCACTCGTCCTGCCGAGAGCAATGTTCCCTTTATTATGCATAATCTGTAGTTCATCTTTTTGTGAAGAATAATAGTTTCATGCAATAAAATGTGATTTAAATTTAAAATGTGATTCTGATATTTGATGAACATCTGTCAGATATCCTGTCTCAGGGTTGCGCTTTACATCCATATATTTGTATCGGATCTGATCCGTGTCGAGTAAACGTCCTGAAACCAGCGTAATGATGTCCTCCTTAAGACCAACCTCATATTAATTAGTTTTGGCTTATTTTGCATATCCCTATTAAGGGTCAGAAAGAGATGCAAAACAGCTTCTAGTGCAAAACACCTTGTCAATCATGATTACTGAAGGGGGAAATAAAGAAATGCTTTTAAAATGAAGAACATGGACCTTTTAACGCATCATTAGCAGAGTTGTGTTTTCTTGGCATCAGTCCTACAGAATGTGTCAAAATCCACAGAGTCGTGAGGGGATTTACTAATGCACAAGAAGCGACTCACAAATAAAGGCCACGCAGAGTTGGGTTTGTGACATAAAACACATTTGTAAAAAAAAAAAAATATTATTTGCAAATCTCATTTTATTTATTTGTGAATTTATACATTTTTGTGAAACTCTTTACAATTTTTTGCGAATTTGATAAACTTGTGAATCTCTTTACATTTATTTGTGAATCTCAATCTATTTAAATGGAATAATGCAACCAATCTATCCCCATACTACAGTAATATCACAGTATTAAATGCAGACTCGATCCCTTTATCAGCGCTTTGAGGCGTTTGGTGCATTTGTCCGCAGGTGACGTGAATGATATAAATAAGATCCGGTGGCAGACATGGATGTGAGGTCACACAGACTGATGTGTAATGAGATGCGGATGGTCTGCCCCGCGTTTGCTGCCCGCGTCCTCGTAAAAATAGACGTGGTCTGAGCGGCCCATGGGAGGTTTGCAGGCGCACAGACACAGAAACGGGAAGAGAGACAGAATCGCTGTCCACAAAAATATATCTGAACGATACTGGTTCAAACTCTGGGCAAAGCATCCAAAAAAACCCCTTTCTACAGCCTCAATCTTCAGTTTTAGAACCCAGAATATCATAAATGTCTCTTTTGATCAATTTAATGCATCATTGGGGAAGAAAATCGTGCTAAAAATGACCGTTACCAATAAAATACAAAACTTATTTTCATAGAACACGTGTAAACACACAAATCTGCATGAGATCGGATTTTTCCACATCCCTTCTGAGCCACTTCCAAATGTGGTTTTAAATCATATATATCTCCAACATCTGGACATCTGACCTTACGTCTAAACGCTTCTATATAGAGGTTATGTGTGTGACGTCACCGCCGGCCGGAGTGACTGTGGTTACACACACTTGAGTTTTCAGCGTGAATGCCACCAATAACACACAACACACGTCTAAAACGGGAAAGAGCTTTGAGAACGACTGTACAACTAGATTTTGACTAGAAATCTGAGGTATATTACAGACTCCGAAACATCTGGATCCACGCAGAGAAAAGTGGATTTGCAGTTATTATTTTGTCAATATGCTGAATTTAGCGGTAAAATCATACCCTATATATTGCATTGACAACTCATCAATTAAATATTTATCATTGTATATTTTGCATAGGTTTTCAATAAACACTGACAAAAAAATATGCAAGTTGTAGGGCTGGATGATATGATGATATAGCCTATATAACATTGATATAAGTGATCACCCGGATTTAGACCTATATTGTATTTATATAAAGCGTTCACAGGCTAATTTGCTCTATGTATTTCCCAGGCGTTGAAATCAGGCTCAAATAAATGTCATAAAACTGATTGTTACTGAATGAAATGTCGAATGCTATAGAAGTGTGAAGCTTTGGGGTGTAGATGGATCCCATCCAGACAGACTTTGACAAAACATGATTTTCTCAGCTTTTTGCAAAAAAGTTAGCATTTTTATGAAACGTACCCATATTCAAGAGTTGATAAAAGTAAAAACGTTTTATTCTAGCTTCATGCATTTTTTTTTATTTTTTTTTTTTAGTTTTGTTTTTAAAAAACAAAAGCTCTGTTCTTTCTTTTGATATATTGCATGTATATATCTCCAATTGCAGTTATTCGTTGAATAACTTTCCAACTTTAAGTTTTATCAACTGTACGTGTGTTGAATCCAGTGTTTTGAGGAGATTGTGCTGTCAGTCGGTGTGGATTCTGGCTTTCGGGATCACAGATTCTACTTTCTGAAAGTATGACCAACTTAAAAACTTTTTACTGGAAAATGTAATTTGAACAAGTAACATCCACTTTTGTTCTGATCAGCTAAGGGGAAAAAAGCATCGCAGTAAGGCGTAGTCTTTGACAAAACATCATTTTCTCAGCTTTTTGCTCAATTTAGCTTTTTTTAATGAAACTTACCCATATTCGTGTTGATTTAAAAAAAGAATGCATGAAGCTAGAATAATTTTTTTGTTTTTTCTTTTGATATATTGCATGTTCAGTTATTTATAAGAAAATAATATTCTGAGGGCCATGCATTACATTTTTATGAGAACGATAAAAAAAAATGCTGATGCGCGCTGTCAACTTTTTCCAAAAAACGCTGTCGGGGAAAGAGTTAAGATACAGATTCAATGCCTCATATCATCCGTACTGATATTGAGGCAAATCTCACACATGAGACTTGATTTTGTCTCGAGAGCACAGACGTGTGTAAGCCGAGCTGAACTCTGTAACCCGTAGAGCGCGTCGCACCCGGGGGTCCGGGCCGGGTCCGAGTTGCCCACGGTGCCGCTGTGACTTTGCTCCGGTCCTGTCACGTCTTTTCAGCGTCACCCGCTCTGAGCCGCTGGGTTTTGGCAGGGTGTCTCGTCCAGAACCGCCACTTGGGATCATCCAGTCAGAGACAGCAACTCTGCGTGTTATGCATGAGAGTCTGAGTTGTGTGTTTGAAATGGGCCAGGTGAGTTGAAGGCACGGATTTACAGTCTTTAATCAACAGAAGTATCATTATCTGTCTGTTTTACAGGCACCGTGAATCCGCTGACGTCGTGGAACGAGACACGGCCACATCAGACTGACCAGCAGACGTTCGGGACAGACTTACTATCAGGTGAGTTCAGTTTCGGCTTTACTCAGGCACTTAATAAGGTTTAGTTCACAATGCAGGCTTTTCTGCTGAACGCTTAGACTGCAAGAGACCGTCTGGCTGATGTAAACTGGCCAAAATAAGTTGTATGTAACATTTTAAGGCTGGTTTTAGCTTGTGAAATAAAGTATACAGCAATAATATGTGACCTAGTACAAATTGCATGTTACTTAATGGGCATGTGTTTTTGCTGATGGTGTCTAGTTTTCCGTGAGGGCCTTGAATAAAACCCTTTTGGTGACATCACATTAAGCTTGCAAACGTTGGTGAATCCATGTTCAGCTCTTCCTCAGAAGTGCTCTTCTATCAGTCTAGTAATATGACTTTCTTTTCATATGAAATCACTTTTAAAGCCTATTAGATTAGCGACTGCCAGATGGAGAAAGTGTTTGCAGTTTTATGTGCGGCAGATAATCAGTGAACTGGAGAACTGACTGATACTATTTCTTACTAAAATCATATTTAGGGTGTATAGTTATTATACAGGGTGCTCTGGGTGCACCTCTTCACCCGTTTTATGGTGCAGCAAGTGATAATAGTGAGTCTGATCTATTAAAGTCAATCGTCATGACTGCAGCACAGACGCGGTTTAAGCTTGTTTATAATGTGATGTGTCATTGCAGTTGCTGTGATCTTTTGATGAACGACACATGAACATTTGCATCTGCCTATTTCCTTTCACTATAACCAGCTGATTGTGACGGCTTGTTTTCTGTCTCTCTGTAAAGCCTCTTACAAAGCCCTCGTCACTTTTCTCCTCTCGTTGAAATGCAGCTCAGCATCTGCACTCGTACGACACGCCCTGTTGTTCATCGTCTCTCTCCGTTGTTTTCTAGGCGCGATGTCTGGTTTTCCTGATCAGTGGGTCTCACAGTCAAGCCCCCCGCAGATGATGGACAGCACCCCGGTGGGACCCTTCTCAGGTGACCACTTTCACAGACACAACTAATAAAGTCATAATCATAGTTTGTAATTTCCCGGAATTGTTTTATAAATTCAGTGCCTGATTTGGTAGCACTGGGTGGATTTTTAATTATAAAGGTAATTAAATCCTAAAATTACTAATAATATTACGTTTATTTCTTGGAAATGCATATTTGAGAGATAAGTGTTGAGTTTGAGTTGAGATGCAGAAAAAAATAACTTTAATGCAAAAACCCAAATTTTTGTCAAATAATCCCTATAAATATTCTACTCTTATTAAATAAACCATTGTTCTTCTATAGTATAATGCTGGACTGACCGATAGCTTGATAATTCAGTATGAAAAAAGTGCCAAACTTTGACAAAATTTGATTTCTTGACAACTTGATATTTTATAATCGTGATTTCATAGTGTCTAAATATAAATTCAAAAGCAAAACTTGTAAAAACATACGCTGGAGTGAAAATGGCTAATAAGCCACTGGCTATGGCATCTACTGGCTATAGTTTTTTTTTTTTTTTTTTTTTAAATAAGTGTTTGTTTGCCACTAAGTGTTAATTTTCCTACATCTTGCAGCTTTGAGATTTACAAATGGGGACAATCTTTGAAGAATGAACAAAAAAAAAATGTTTCTGGGTATCGCATTAAAAATAACATTTAACTTTGGGTAGTATTTAGAGCTTTGAAGTGCTGGAAAAAGTGTGAAGCTTTTTAAGTCATTATTTACTTATCATGGTGTTGTTCTATTGTCGTATGCCCTACTTTCTTTTATGGACCACAAAAGAAGAATACAAAAAAAAGTTCCCCTTGTGCTTGTCCATATAATGGCAGTGAATAACATCCAGAATCAAGCTTTTAATATATATATAACACTATGAAACAACAAATATCAAATACTTCGACTGCATCTTTACTAATTGAGTTATGGGATGTGTATATATAGAGCTTCGAAAATCATTATTCTAATGTGATTTAGCTGCTTTTTCAGTGCTCGCTGCTTGAGGCCGGGCCATCGTTAATTATACGCTTTTATTTGTTCAGTGTCATCTTGTTGAATCTCTCTCCGGCCATTAATTAGGTTTACTAAAATTGTGCGTCCGGCAAAACAACACCTCTAATTACCCCTGACCTCGTTTAATAAAGATCTTCTCCTTCTGTGATTCCTGTTTTGAATGCGATACACATCTACAGTCCTACTAGTTATATTGGTTATAGATGTTGGGAAACTTTAATAAGTTCATGCCGTCATTGTGTGGCAACATCATGTTGAAAGTCACAGACAGAAACTCCATCTCTGGTCATGCGGAGAAATGAAGATTTGATTCGATATAACCTGGAGCTTTTATTCTGCACTCTAATGGGCCGCAATAGAAGTAATGCTAGTAATGATAATGAGCGTGAATTCATTAGTGGGGTAAATGAACAGCCCTGTTTTTCCCTAGAAAGACAATAGCTGATATTAGCGCTGGTTTAAAGGGGCTCTTGGGAGATAATGAGTCACGCTTGCATCAGAATTCAGCTCAGATGCGACACTGATCGTGTCTAACGGTGGACTTCACCACCTGGCACATACCTCACTCTGTTTCTGTCATACCTGATGTGATACAGGAGCAATCACGTGTCTGATCTGATAAACGTGCATGTATATATCATAGACGGTGTGTTACAGAGGCATCCGCATCCCAGTTTCCACTATCAGCTGGGGCTGGGACGATACACCTATCTCCCGATTCGATACTATCACGATACGTGGCTGCCGATACGATATGTATTGCAATTAAAAAATAAAAATATATATATTTTTAAGAATTGCAATTCGATATTGCAATATATTGCAATTTTTTAAACACTAGACCATCGGGAAAAGTTAAATCATTCACTTATACAGACTGTACATGATGTATAAGATGAGTCATATTTACAAAAACAAATCATAACATCTTTCTGACTTTTATTTCATACAATACTACATTCTCTTGAATAAATGATTCAATAACAAATACATTTTACAATGTAAATAAAAAAACGATGTAATCGATAAATGTGTTATTTTAAGCACCAAGTTTCAATCAAAAGCTGATTTTGATCATTATCGTAGACATCAGTGTTCATATTTGAACTTTATACTTTTCTCCACGTACTTCTATCATAATATTAACTGTTGCATCACAGAAATAATGATACTATGAGCTTGAAAAGACTGTTTGTGAAGCTGTTTTGCGCCAACACAACTTTGAATGTTGCGATATGATTTTGTCAAAGTTTAATAGACGGACGAATTGAAAGATCGTGTGGGTGTTTGAATCGAGATCACAGTCTTTTAAAGATGAATCGTGCAGCTCTATTGTCTTATCTCTCTCTCAGGATATGAGTAGCGCGAGAGTTTTTCGGTGCTTTCAGTCTCAAGTCACGTATCACGCGTCCACTTGGGATATTACGTCACTCAACACTCATAGATAACGACACATTTCATCCTCTGTTGGAACGAAAGTGTCTAATTTCTGTCAACCTCATCTACAAGCAAGGACAAAAATAAAGGCACTGAATTTGAATTAATATCGATTCTGGAAAAAAAAATCGCGATAGCTAGGTGAATTGATTTTTTTTCCTCCCAGCCCTAGTGGGAACTGTTGAAATTACAAGGGAATCTTGACAAACTGGTCTAAAATGGTTTCATTAAATGTAGTGTTGACAATTTTTTTTATAAACACTTTTTGTTATACTGGTTGAAGCTCTCTTCACATCCAGATAGCAATCAATAATAGAAGTGGTCTAAATATTAAAGCATGTACATATATAACAGCCTGAGTCTGTTAAACCTTTAACGAACATTCAAATCTGTGTTCGTGCTGCTGTTGTGCCAGAGAGCCGTTATCATTTGTTCAACATATAGGAATGAAACTGCTTAACTAACAGTCTTTCTTTTTAACCACACAGTTTCGTTATTTCTATTACAAATTTTCATATTAACAGAAGTACTGGGATAAAAGTTTATAGTTCAAATATAAACACTGATGTCTATGGTAGCGATCACCTTTTGAAAGTAACCTGGCGCTTCAAATAACGATTGTTTCGATTACATCGTTACACCAGTAGGTGGCGATACGTGACTTGCATGACTGAAGTGAATTTGTGTCTATGAATCATTCATTCAAGAGATTCTTTCAAAAACGCTGATTCATCCAGTAATGAAACAAGTTGAGTCTTTATGAGTGAGTCATTGAATCATTCACTCACCCTTTTTGATTTTTTTAAATGATTAATTCGGATTAATTAAACATTTTAAATAGACTGCAGCAATTAACATTTTGACAGAACCTTTAGTAAATTACATGTTATTTGATTTAGTTGTCTGTTCAGAGTTGTGGGAGGAGCATAATCTTAGTTTGAAACTAAAAAAGGCGATTCTTATTTTATACAGAACTGCGCAGCTCCAATTGTAATATTATTTTTCATAACAAATAAGTACATTTTCCACAACAGCTCTAATTACTCTAATAGGGGAGAAATATATAGCTGTCAAGTATTTATTTAATAATATGAACCTGTTTTAATAATGTAATCTTAATTTAATATTATCAGCAGTAGTAGTAGTAGTATGATTATTTGAATAATAAATTAATAACTTGTATTATAAATCCAACTACTACAAGTAATAAAATATTATTCTTTATTAATAATTATTATAAATACTAATACTATATTACTACTGCTAATATTAGGTTATCATCATCATCATCATCATCATCATCATCATTATTATTATTATCAAAACCTCACATTCTAGAAAATTAATAAGCTTAATGGTCTAAAACCACAAGTACATGGTGTATTTAAATAAATACATCATGTATTTGACTTTTTCTCTGAATTTCTGTATTTTTCCATAGGTTTCTCTCAGCCTAGCACAGTGTCTGCGGTGATCACAGGTGCTGCTCCTCTCCAGACAGAAAGACCGTCTGGTGTGGCCGAACCACAGGGATTACCAGATGCTCAGGCTCCTGAACCCCCCAAAATACCAGCCGAACCCCTCAAAATACCAGCCGAACCCCTCAAAATACCAGCCGAACCCCTCAAAATACCAGCCGAACCCCCCAAAATACCAGCCGAACCCCTTAAAATACCAGCCGAACCACCCAAAATACCAGCCGAACCCCCCAAAATACCAGCCGAACCCCTGGCAGCCACGACACCCAAGAGCCCACTGGACATATCTGCAGGTATGTACACAGAACTGCACAAATATCAACATTTTTCAATGTTAGAGTATCTTTCTATGAGGCAGTACTGTATTTATATATAGCGTGACAAATCAGTATAATCATCTTTAAATGCTCATGCCCTTAATATGTAGGCAATTTCCCTCATGTACTTCCCATGTGTTTTGTATTAGGGATTATGGGATTCCTGCAGGAGCCCCTGTGGAGCAAATTTCTAATCCATTAGTAATTAAAATTATTGCTGCCCACTAGGGGGCACTATAACTAGTTCAAGGCGGACTTACATTATCAGTTGCCAAAGCTAGTCAAATCCATCGTGTCTGGTATCCCAGGGGCCGTTAGGGTTCCTCAGCTGTATAGGGTTAGTACAGTGCAGCTGAGACGTAGATTCACCTCGCTGGTAAACGTCAAGCTCCAGAATGATGTTCTTCCTGGTTTGATGCTCATGGATGGTTGTTGATGTGCAAACCGTGTTAGACACCTACCAGATGGAGGGTCAGACTTGCAGAGTCACATTAACACATGCACGAGTCAGTTATCAAGTGCTTGATCGTTAAATCACCCAGTTGGAAAAATTCTGACTCAATTTGATGATGACATAAGCATACTTTATTAGTAAATTAAATATTTGTATCTGTCTCACACAAAACACCTTAGGTTATAGACATCTTGGTCAGTCAGGCATGTCATTTAGCGTCCAGTCATTTAGTATACGAGGACTCGTCTCACAAATCCCCAAATAAATAATTATTTCTGCTCGTTATTTCTTATTGAGGAAACGAGACCTTGTACACAAATAAGTTATGCTTGACCTCAGTTGCTCAGTCTGCTTTGTGCACATCTTCTGCAAAAATGGAAGAAAAAAAACACTTTTTTTCAGTAAAAACATTTAAAAAAATTAATAATTCAAACAATATTTTACTTTGAAAATTAACATTGCATAAGATTAATAAGACTAGCTTTCTAAGATTGTATTTTGAATAATATTACTACCCTGGCAGATTTTTAAACTTGCCTGAAAAATCTGCCTGTGCAGAAAAACAAACTGCATCGATATTCAAGATACAATCTATAAAAGTAATTTCATTGTGTTGCTTCTCAAGCAGATTATTCTGGGATAAAAGTATTTTTAGATATTTTAAATAGGAAATTAGGCATTTTTTAAAGAACTGTTTACATGCTTCATCAATAGATTACATAAGTTACAGTTTCTTTATCTTTAAGTGCCATGAAACCTTATTTCAGCATCTTAATTTTGAAAAATGCTATGAAATTTATTTAAATTTTTCATGTCATCCCTTAATGAACTGCTTTATTATAGAAGTAAAATAAGGCAATGTGTTTCATGTAATAGTTTTGACTATATTGTGTATTTCAGACCAGTCAGCATCCAGGGCTGCAACCATCTCAAAAGATGGTTACATTATCTGAATTAGATCTTCATAGGTTGTAGGGAATATTATATATACACCTGTCTGGGAGTGCGAGGCGTGATTGAGAATGCAGCGAATGCCTTTGAGCATGTGTGAGAGAGTGAAACAGGGAGTTAGTGCTACTCTAATTTCCTTTCTTCTCTGTATATGAGGTGTCTTTGGTGATCACTGGTCCGATGAGGCCGGCATTCCTTCTGACCTGCCCTTCACACCCAGCGTTTCCACCATTATCAGTCGCCATGCAAGTCACCTGGTAGAAAGCCAGAGCGATACGACTGATCCTCAGTGGTTCCCGAGAGATAGAAGTGTGGGAGATGCCGAGGAGAGGGAAGGTGAAGGATCTGACCGCAAGAAGGAAAAGAAGAAGAAAAAACGGAGACCCAGGGATGAGGTTTACGACTTCCACGCAGAAATGCAAAGCGAAAGTGCTTTATCCGAGAGCCTCATTCAATCCAAAGAAGATGGAGGCTGGGAAGACGTCGGGCGCATCGGTGGGAGAGCCAAGAAGCCAAAAAGCCGAAAGAAGATACCTGAGGAATGGGCGATCCACGCCAAACCCTTCGTCCCTGCTTCGGCCTCCGTGCCGCAAGAGTTCGCAACTGATTTTACTCAATCACCCCTTGGAGTTGACAGTGGTCTAGTGTCGTTTTCTGAGGACTACACCGATGGGAGTCTCATTCCTCTATCTCTTACCCAAGATCTTCTGTCTCTCACAGCTACTTCCCCACCATCCACAACTCCTGCAATAATCTCCCTAAAGTCTCCCGGTCGAGCCCCCGATCAGCACCCCTTATCCACGTCATCTGGATTCCATGATATAATCATGGACACGGAAGATGATTTCACCCTTCCATCACCTCTGGGAAAAGCTGATTCTCCTCTCAAAGATGCTCGAACTTCTCCTGGAGGAACTTTTGATGAGGTATTGTTTGGACAAGAACACCCCTACACCTCTTCCATGGCCACCCAAGACTCACCAGTGAAGGAACCGCAAGCATCCACTCCTGGAAGCACTGGTTTTGTACCCCCGATGGAAGCGCTAATCTCAGCGCCTCCATTTTCTCCATCTGGACCTGCGTGGTCTCTTAATAACCACAATCAACCTTTTGATCTGGAAGATGTTGCATTCGAGACCCAAGTCCCAGTTCCTTCACCAAAGAGCAAATCCCCAAAGGAACCAAAAACCAAACAAGGCAAGAAGTCCAGTTCATCTTCATCAAAAAGTCCAACTTCCCCTGATGCAAAGTTGCCGTCTCCACAGATTTCCGGTTTGAATCCGGCTGCTCCGCCATTCTTCCCTAGTTTTGCAGAACCTCGGGAGCAAGCCGGAGGACTGCCCTTCACATTGGAAGGTTTGTTGTGGACGTTTTGGGAACTGGATCCACTTAATGCATGGCTGTGTGGATTCCAAGCCTGGGCTTGAGTGATTAAACTGCACACCCCAATAACTAACATGTCACCCCGTCAGCTGGACTCAATGGTTAGGGTTCGTTTAAAGCAGGTTGGCTTGGTTTTGCTTGGGTGTTTCTTCCACAATGAATGACCGACTTTGTGCAAACAAGAAAGAATCCCCCCCCCCCCCCCATTAACCTTGTGATCCAGGGTGTACTATACTAATCAAAACGCTTTGGTTTGCAGTTATTCGAGGAGGTGTTGTTGTTCCCTCACAATTTTTGCATCTCCACGCTGCTGTTGTGATTGTTTCTCGTACTACCATTGGTGACACCTAACAGTAACAATCTTATCTCTCGGTTTCCACCACCCATTTCTCTTCCACCACTTTTTTAGTGTGAATATGTACCACCCTTGTCCGTGCATGCATGTATACAAAGTGCAATACAGTTGTAAGTGACACTCTTTTTATTTCTTTCTCCTCTGTTCCCCGACATCATCTGTTTCAACACACCAATTAGGTAAGTCAACATTTAGTTATTGCTTACTTATCTCTTTATGTTGTGAAAAAAGCGTGTTGTGTAACATCCTCTACTTTTCATTCATAACTTGCTCTGTAATTGCTGTAGCAGTCTCATACCCAGATGTAGGTGATATGTGGACGTGCAACAGTGATTTTCAGTTTTACTATTTTTATTACTTCAACTTTTTTATATATATTTTTATTTAAGTTGCAACTTTTTGGGTAATTTGTAACTTAAATAACTGAACTAGTTTGTATCATCCAAACTAAATGAATCGGTATGTGGTATAAAAAGTCCTTGTATCTCCGTAATCTAGCCTGTTTTCATTAAAGCATTGATGTTCTTAAATGTAAACTAGAAAGCAAGTGTTGTATTTAAATGGAATATTGTCATGATCTCAGAATGCATCGCTGTTCACTCACAGTCATGAACAGCAGGAGAAAGACTCAAGTTGTGTCCAAAATGACTCACTATACACTTAAAGTAAAATCAATTATAAATTCATACATTTGATTAAAATAAATAACGTTTCATTAAAAAAAATTGAGAAAATCAGTGTAAAATAAATATATATATATATATATGAAAATAAGATTGAAAAAAATTGATTAAAATAAATGAAATTATAAATAAATAAATAAATAATAGGCCTATATCCATACTTTGATTAAAATTTATTTTTTATAAAATAAAATAAAACATACGTATAAAATACATCTTCGTTAAAAACGCAATGAAGTATGCTAATAGAAACTAAATTGTTTACACATTTATACGTTTCTTTTTTCCACCGTATTAATTGGGTCTTTTTCCATAAAAATTATTCAGCTATCTTTTAAATATTAGGAAGGGGCGATACGAATCATTATATTTTTCATCATATTCTAAAAGATTGAAAAGCCCTGGTGTAGTGTATTTTAATTTTATAATTAAAGCTGCGACAGTCGAGTGCATGAAGTCTCCAACATTTCACACTTAGTTCTCTACGGTTAACTGGGTATTTAAAGTGCACTTCTTGTTTTTGAAATCCTCAGTGTGAAGAATACAATAGTGCATAAGTATGCAAATTTGGACCTACAGTTTGCTTTCTCATATCTTGTTTTAGCCTGTCTTCCCTAAATACATCACACTGCAGAAGTAAACTGGGTTGTGAATGTTATTACGTGTTGACTTGATCAACTTCAGCATATCATAAGCGACGCAACTGCAGAAAATACAGTATAGTATGTCTTAAAATGGCCGATTGCTGGTTTTAGATTCTGTGTGTAGCACCCTTTATTACAGTGTGTGTGTGTGTGTGTTTGGGCGCGTCTGACACAGCTGTCTCTTTTAGTTCTCTGTAATTTTCGGCTCTTTCTCCAGCGGGGAGGGACTCTGTCACTGAGGGAGCTACTTATACACTCCAGGAGACAGGACATCAGCGTTTGGTGTCAGACTTTCCAACATGCAAATTAATGACAGTGTCCCATAATGTGCGTGTGTGTTGTACAATGAGCTGAAAATGAGTGTCAAATATCACATTAGTGAATTCTGTTATTCCATGTTGGGTTGCCTACATAACTCTCTGCTTAGTGTTTGTTATATATATATATATATATATATATATATATATATATATATATATATATATATATATATATATATATATGAGGACATTTCTTAGCCTTGAGTACATCCTGTGAACATCTCTGAATGGCTTTGATTGTTTTGGGTTGTGATGTGTTTTGTGTCTCTTGTGAATTCGTGAGGCGCTCTTGATTGTGATGTGTTGTTATGAATGGTGGAGTGTTAACACACTTACAACACAGACTCAGCTCTCCTTTTGTTCAGACAGACGCTTGTTATGAAAGGAAATAAACAGTTTGGTTCGGGTGTTTCTCTGTCTGCTAAATCTTGTGTGCTTTAGTTTGGATGCTAGTTTACGTTATATAGAGATGTACTTGGGATTCTTATCATGTATTTTAGAATTTGGCTCTTCATATGAATAGATGATTATAGAGTAATCAGTAAGATTGTATGTTATAATACTTAATTGTAATCATTCAAACCAACAAGGAAATACTTTACAGCATTTTTTTAGCTTTTAGTTTTTGTTCCATCTGAATGATTAACCTGAGGCATTGATTCGCTGATCGCAGATACGTCCTCAGATGATCAAGCAAGTGTTTTTAGTTTTCATTTACACAGTGCATTTATCATTTTTTTTAAATTTCTTTCTTTTTAAGTCCTCCTGTAGTCAATGATTGTATCCCTTAAAACTAATTTTTGCAATATTTATCTGATCTGATTGGTTACAAGGTCGTTTGTGACGTCAGAAACACCAGCGATTTCAGTGTTTTTGAGACTGTCTTTGGTTCACTGCAGTTTTAAGCAGAAAATACTCAGCAATGCTGTCGACTTATGAACTTAAACATCGTTTCTCTTAAAGCATAAAAGAGGAGCAAAGTACACAGCATATTGCAATATCAATGTTTAAAATTGCAATGTATTGCATTAGAGTTGAAATGCAATAAAAAACATTCTGCATTGTTAAACTCGGTAGCACTCGATATACGTTTTTTAAGTTTTCTTTTGTTTGTTTTTGTTTTGCAAGTTTGTGTTATTATATACCTTAGGACAGTTTTTTCCCTCTTTCTTTCATGTTAGTGTCATACATAATATACCGCCTGCCTAGTAAAAGGGCTAAAACAGGCCAATAGATGTTTGGAAGCAGATACGAGGAGTATTTTTGGAGGCCAGAGGTTGTGTGAGGCTGTGAGTGTCGGCACAGGCTCAACAGGAGGATCTTACATAAGTAAACCCTACTGAGAAGCTTCACGGTGAAAGACGGGCGCATGGAGCCACCGGCCTCTTGGCACCACCGACCCGACACCTCTGAGGAGGTTTGACAGCTTCAGTCTACAGCACATGCTTTTTTGTGGTGTTGTGGTAGTGTTTTTGTGGAGAAGGGTGAAATATAAATCACCAAATATTGCTGTTTTTCACTGCATAATAGACCCCTTTTCAGATAGTAAACATGGTGATGTTTTTTGTGGGCGGAGCTTAGGTGGAGGCAGAACGACCCCTCTGGCCGCTTCACTAACGCTAGTTTGTAAGTTTTGCTAGCTTGTTTTTTAACAATGACTGGAGAAAATCCGATTTTATCTTAATGTGCAAGGTCACTCACTGTCCAGGACCGCGATTGTTATTGGCAAAAGTTAACCAGATTGGCTGACCCGTACATGCTCACTCACTGATGGACGATCTGACAGGATTAACGTTAACGCTACCTCCGGTCGAGTGCCCTGACTTCTACACCTCTCCGATAGACAAGCCGAGCGTAAAGAGAAACTGAGGGTATATACATCTTTAGATGCCTATAACTGTGTGCTGAATGCTCATGTACGAGACTCGTGTGTACGATCCGCATTTCTGCCCAGCCAGCGCCAAGAGGACCACAATGCTAGACATTAAGAGTGACATTACGGTGCAATTTTAATGATGTGAATATTTTCTAGAAATAAACATTCCAGATACAGCATAATTCATTTTTTATTGATTCTTGTACCCAACAACACAACAAAATGACATTTAATAATAATAATATTAATTTAAGCTCCTTATAATGTAGCCGAATCTTTGCTGGTTTGTATTGGCCGTAACTGTGAGGTCGGCTCGAAATTGGTCTATAGAGCTGCACGATTAATCGTTAAAAGATTGCGATCTCGATTCCAACACCCACACGATCTCATTCATAAATTACAATTTGGCTCTCTCTATTAGAGCCAGAGAAAGCAGTTCGGTTATCTAGGTATGTCTTCACTAACAGTGTTTTCAACCACACAGTTTCGTTATTTCTTCAGATGTTCTGGGATAAAAGTTTGTAGTTCGAATGAAACATTGATGGTTACGGCAGTGATAAAAATAGAGCAAATCACCTTTTGAAAGTAACTTGATGCTTCATGTAATGACTGTATCGATTACATCGTTACACCAGTAGGTGGCGACAAGAGACTGTTGTCATTGAATCATTCATTCAAGAGATTCGTTCAGAAACCGATTGAAACAAGTGAAGTCTTTATGAGTGAGTCATTGAATCATTTTGAATCATCAGATTAATTAAACATTTTAAATAGATTAACATCTTGTCAGAATCTCTAGTAAAAATCGTGATTTCTGTTTGAAACAATAAAAAATTGTGATACTCAATTAATTCAGAATTGTGTAGCTCTGCTACATAAGTTTTCCTGAGTGGAAAATATTAAAGAAATATAAATAATATTTGCATATTGGTTGACCATGGCTAACTTGAATTAGCAGCTGAAATTTTATTTTATTTATTTATGTAGTACATATAGACTACTTTTCAAAAGTTAGGTGTGGGTAAGATTTTATGTTATTAAAAAGTCTCTTCTGCTCACAAAGGCTGCATTTATTTGATCAAAAACACAGTAAAAATAGAAATATTATTACAGTTTAAAACAGCTGTTTTCTATGTGAATATCAAGTAAAGTGTAATTTATTCCTGTGATCAAAGCTGAGTTTCAGCATCATTACTCCAGTCTTCAGTGTCACATGATCCCTCAGAAATCAGGAGAATATGATGATCTGATGACTGATTATTATCAATGTTGAAAACAGTTCATATTTTGTGGAAACGGTGATACATTTTATTTTTCAGGGTTCTTTGGTGAATAGAAAGTTCAAAAGAACAGCATTTATTTGAAATAATCTTTTGTAGCATCATAAATGTCTTTACTCTTAGTTTTGATCATTTTAATACTTTCTTGCAATATAAAAGTATACATTTCTTTATATTTATATTTATATATATATATATATATATCTTATTGACTCCAAACTATTGAACTTTAGTTGTAAGTTGGTGTCATTAGATTTGTGGATTTTGTCAGGATGTTTATAACCACCGACGGCACAAATGTCTATTCTAACTGAAACGAATGTCTCAGTTCTTGGTACACTTACTAAGTGAATGTCATTTTACCATGAAATGATCATTTAGCCAATCGTTGTTCTCCGTATGTGCGTCACTGAATTCAAATGGATTCGTACAGTCAATGGTTGAGATAACCGGCGTGTTTGAGACCAGCAGAATGATGGAGCGGTAAAGGTCAATGCATCGACTGTTGTAAACACAGACTGCCTCCAGGGAGGGCGTGGAGCCTGTCTCATTGCCACGGCGACTGAAAAAGAAGCTGATGTTTCCATAGCAACAAGGACAGACGCTGAGAAAGTGGGCATAAGTGTTGCATGCCATGTGACTTGTTCAGTCAGGGTTTTTGACACTGTGCTCAACTGATAATATTCCTCCATATCTTCACAAGTGTCTTAATTATGCAAATATGTAAATAACTCCGGTTTCTGCAACAGTTGCTGTAGCTCATGCTTTGGCAGGCGGTAGGAGAAAAGAGACCGTCTGTGATCAACAGAATAATTACCCTCTGCTCACTGATGCAGGAACCTGACTACACACATAGTCAGAAATATGATATTATAGATGATAAAAATCCCTATTCCCAGCTGACATGAAGCATTACAGCAGAACTGAACCAAAGACGTTCACTGTGCTGCAACATTCCACTCTCTGAGATCTTCTGAGTAGTTATTGCAATGCATTCTGGGATTGCTGTGAAGGACGCAAATTATGCCGTTTCAGATTTGGCTCTAAAAAAAGGTGTCTTAGAAGTAGAGCTGCACGATTCTGGGCGAACTGAGAATCACGATTCTGAACAAAATAACATGTAACTTACTAGAGGTTCTGGCAACACGGTAATTGCTGCAGTCTATTTAAAATGTTTAATTAATCTAAATTAATTGTTTAAAAAAAAGTTAGAATGAATGATTCATGACTCACTCATAAAGACTCCAACTTGTTTCATTACTGAATGAATCAGCGTTTTTGAACGAACCTCTTGAATGAATGATTCAATTTGTTTCAATTTTTTAAGTGACTTGTCGCCACCTACTGGTGTAACGATGTAATTGATACAATTATTATTTGAAGCGTTAAGTTACTTTTAAAAGGTGATTTGCTTTTTGACTGCTTTATATTCGACTTATAAACTTTTATCCCAGGACATTTGAGATAATTTTAATATTTGGAACAGAAATAATGATTCAAAAGTTTGAAGTCAGTAAAATACATTTATTTATTTTATGATAGAAATGTATATTTTTATTCCACAAGGATGTTTGGCAGTAAACACATTTATAATGTTACAAAATCTATATTTTTTTTAACAAAATGCTTTATGCATCAAAAAATGATCTTAGAAAACAGCGATTTTTAAATTGTAATAATATTTCTCATTTTCAATTATAGAAATGCAGCCTTGGTGAGCAGAAGAGACTTTTTTCACAAACAATAAAACCGAACATGCCTTCAGATGGTCCACACTGTGTTTTTTTTTTTTTCTGAAGATCTTAGCATTTAAGTTTCTCTCAGGAGTGACAAAGCTGGAGTTTCAGAATATTAATAGCAGCATTGAACGACTGGATTGAGTGACGCTTGATGCCGAAAAACGTTTGAATTGATCTGTGTCCCGTTCAGACGAACTATTGAACGTCACCCGCAGGTTATGTTTAACCGGAGAGTGTGTGTGTGTTTACTTCATGGCTGTTTGCAGAGACAGAGCAGGATGTGTGTGTGCTTGACCGGATGAATGGTAGTAAATTCCAAAACCATTTGAAAACATTAAAGTCCCCCTGTGGTGAAAATCAAGCTTTTAATGTTGTGTCTATGTGGTGTTTTTAATATGCTTTAAGACACACATGTGTAAGTTCATAAGTCGACAGCATTGCTGAGTATTTTCTGCTTAAAACTGCAGTGAACCAAAGACAGTCTCAAAAACACTGAAATCGCTGGTGTTTCTGACGTCACAAACGACCTTGTAACCAATCAGATCAACGTGTGCTCGTCAACCAGTGGATCTCTGAGTGAGGGAGTGAGTGGAGGCGGGGCTCATTTGCATATTCATAGAACCAAGGTAAAAACATTTAAATATGTTATAGTAAAATATAGTTTTAAGGAATAACATTATTAACTCCTACGGCAAGGCAAGTTCTGCCGTTTTTAGTGATGGAAATTACTAGGTAGGTTAAAGTTGGTTTTGGGCTGAACATTAATTTTCATTAAATAAATCGTAAAACATTATATATAATAAAATAAACCGTAAAATAAACAACAACAACTGAATTTATCACTGAACCTCCAGCTTTTCCCATAATTCCACACTAATATATTCTTATATTTTTGGACATGTGGTCCCTTACCTGCTACTTCATTGACAAAGCTCATGTTGCCGTGGCAACGGGAGGCAGTTGCTTAGGAGACCTAAGGAATCAGGGCTACCAAGGAAACGATGTTGGCTCTTAGGAGGAGGAGGGGTGATGTGCTAAAAATAGCATCTGGGTAGACGGTCTCAGTCGAGGTATCTGGCTTTATGTTCTCGCATCTCTTTTTGGCCACCTGTGTGTTTTTTCTCTTCACTGTGACATTGATAAATGTTCTAGCCGTTCGACTATAGAGGAGAGGAATGCAGCTCGTTGTTCGTTCTTTTTATATCCCTGTTTCTGCTGCTTCTATAAGTTTTGGATTCCTAGCATCAGTTACTAGGAGGAAAATCTTGTAGTGTAATTAAAGTGTGCATGCTTCAGCAAACGCAACGCTTGTTTATTTGTGATTCAGCTGTCCTTTTCATTCTGTGTTCAATCTGTGGCCTTTTCATCAGTGTGTTGCAAAAGTCGCTTCGAGCCTTGTGCTGCGTAAACCACACATTCAGGTCAGCCAAGAGATGCACATACATGTGGGTCAGGCTGTATGTCTGCTCCGGTTTCTCATTTCTATACGATGGCTTTGTTTAAACAGACTGCACGTCTTTTTCTCTTTTTTTTTTTCTCTTATTGCTCACAATTTACAACAAGGTCTCATTTGTTAAGCTTATTTAATGCATTAACTTAAAATGAGCATAACAATTTTACAGCATTTATTAACCTTCAATAGTGTTAGTTAATAAAAATGTTCACGTTGCATTGCCTAATATTAACAGACAACTTTTGATTGTAATAATGTATTAGTAAATGTTTAGATTTACATTAAAGTCCCCCTGTAGTCAGTAATTGTATCCCTTAAAACTCATCTTTTATCACCAAAATTACATATTTAGACTCATGTCTTAAAATATCTTGAATGTAACTCGACACTCTTTCCTCATTTAGTATGCGCGGTTCTAAGAATATGCAAATGAGCCCCGCCTCCACTCACTCCCTCACTCAGAGATCCACTGGTTGACGAGCACACGTTGATCTGATTGGTTACAAGGTTGTTTGTGACGTCAGAAACACCAGCGATTTCAGTGTTTTTGAGACTGTCTTTGGTTCACTGCAGTTTTAAGCAGAAAATACTCAGCAATGCTGTCGACTTATGAACTTACACATGTGTGTCTTAAAGCATATTAAAAACACCACATAGACACATAAACAACTTTTAAAAGCTGGATTTTCACCGCAGGGGGACTTTAAGCCGCTTTAACGGCGACCTAATCTACTAACCCTGTGCCAAAATCACCGTTCCTCAGGTTTCAGACATAAATATGGTCTAAGCTATGAAACTTGTTTTAATGGTACAAAGACCACTTAAATTTCAAAAGATCAAGGCAAATTTGATTTCTCATGTCAGGACCCCTTTAAGAGTGAATACAGAACAACAGTTTTGTTTTTTTCTGACATTATTCATGGCAGATTTACCACACAATGCCGTATCCTCCTGGTTCAGTGTGAGTACAATGTCAGACAGGCGGCGTCTTTCAGCTGAGCTTATGTAACGGGGCCGGTGGGTCTGATGGGGTCAGATGAGATCATCCCTAGTGTCTCTGTCCCTGACGGCCTGGACAACCACTCGGCATTGATTTGACTCGTTCAGTGGGCGGACATTTGCTCAGTAAGCCTCACGGACAAGCAGACGTGAAGCGCTTCTGAACTGTGCAAGCTCTGATTCGCTAGTGAGATAAATGCATGGCCAAAATAGTTGGAGTTTGAGTGAATGGAAATGTATTCTTCCATTATTCCGTAACGAAACATTTTTATTAGGGCTGTGCAACGAGTAATCGCATCCAAAAATAAAAGTTTGTTTACAAACTTACGTGTGTGTATTAATTAGGGCTGGGTAATAAATATCGATTTCTTGATATTAATCGATTCTCATTTTTACGAACCGATATCGATTCTTAAATCTCAAGAATCGATTAGTCATCCTGTTTCATTTGAATGAATGTAACATTGTAGCGCGGCTGCGCGCATCCAAAAATTCGCAAAAATCTTTGTCCTTTGTTACTATTGATATGAAACAAAGTCTCAATTTTCAAATTACGTCCATTTTCTTTCGAAATTCAAAAACATAAATACCATTTTGGCGCTGTGGCGTGATATCGCTCTGGCGCAGCTCAAGAGAAGCAGCAGCGCTGATCTCTCTTCCGGCTTAATAACACCAGTTACAGCGCAAAATAAACATCATGAGCATCTGAAAGTGTGGTAAAAGATAGAGTACAACTTATCGAAATCAGTATCATGTCACATTGATTCGCCCAATCAGCGTTTCAACCGTGGAAAGACGTCAGAGGTTGTAATCAATGTCATGTATCGTCATATTTACCTCAGAAAAACCACATGTGACCATAAACTCGTTAGTCAGCTAGAAAAAAATAACTCGAGAGAGGAGCATTTTGCTAGATATATGCACCATATTACATACGCATTATAATCTTAATGTTCTTCAATATTTAATGCATATTTGAATAAATCTGGCAAGTTTTTATGACAGCCACCATTTAAATGTTTATATTTCATATAATCATCTTATTATAAAAATAAATAAGTGTAATTTAAGTGTTTGTATAGCTACAAAACAGTTAATTTTTACCTTCATAGTAGGCTAATGAAGCTTAGTAGGCTACAACTAGACTCCCATAGTTTACAGCATTAGTTAAGAGATTTGATTTCCTTGAGAAAATTTGCCATTTATTGTAACTGATATCCAAAATAATCCATATTGAATCGAATCGAATCGGAATCGAATCGAATTGTGAAATTTGTGTCAATACCCAGCCCTAGTATTTATATATGCAAAGTACACACACATATATTTATTTCACACACATATACAGTATATACATCCAAATATTTCTGAAATTTATACATGCATGCGTGTGTATTTATATATACATATATTTGTGTGTGTACTTTGTATATATAAATACACACACATGCATGTATATATTTAAGAAAAATGTATTTATAAATAAAATATTTATATTATATATATATATATATATATATATATATATATATATATATACACACACACAGTATATACATCCAAATATTTCTGAAATTTATACATGTATGCGTGTGTATTTATATATACAAAATAATTATACACAGTACACATATATTATGCAAAAACAAACTTTTATTTTGTATGCGATTAATCGTTGCACAGCGCTCATTTTTATTAGTCAAGTCACATTTATTTCTATAGCACTTCATACAGATTGTTTCAAAGCAGCTTCACAGTATTAAACGGCAAAATAACAGATGCAAAATTCATCAAATGTGACAATAGTGTTATAATTCAGCTCGTTTCTTATCCGATAGTGTCCTTGTAGTCAAATCAAAAAAATTACAGAATATTAAGTGTCCTAACATTATAGTAGCATTGCAACAACTGTTGTTTGGTTAATCAGGTAAACCACCCTGATGATGAGATAAAGGGATGGACGCACAATGAGATGTGCTAAAGGAATTAGCTTCATTTTTCTCTGTTGAATGTGATTTGACACGTCCTTCACCCTTCATCTCCAGAGCAGCGTAATGGCGGTTCATCCGCGGGTCACGGCCTCATGTTTGGTGGGATGTACAGTATGTTCTACTGAAGCAACAGTTGCTGATGGTGGAAATTAGCCTCAGAAATGATGGCGCTTATGTAACCGCAGTGACGGCTTTGAGTCTGACGGACACGTTGTCTGCTTGTGGTGACGGTGTGCTTACAAAGCGTCTCAATGTTGGGAGTGTTTTAGTCTGAATTAGATAAGCATGAAATATTCATGACAAAACTAACTTTAACTTTTTATTGAAACATATAGGCCAGAGTGATGTCTTTGGAGAAGAGTTTCCATCACTTCTCCACTTTTAAGGAATTTTCTGGGTTAAATATCTGTACATATTAGTTTTAGTCCCAGAACATTGGGTACATTTAGTGTATTACCATATATTGGTTTATTTATTTATTTAATGCTATGAATACTTATTATTTAGTAAGATTAATAAATAATACTAATATATTTAGTAATATATTATATTGTTATTCATTATTATTAGTAGTAATAGTAGTAGTAGTAGTGGTAGTAATATTAATAAAATAAAATTATTACTTTATACATTTATTAGAATAAATGTATAAGGTAGTAATATTAATAAAATAAAATTATTACTTTATACATTTATTAGAATAAATGAATAACATAGATTTCTTTTTATATTTATTATAAGTTCAAATTATTATTATTATTATTTCATGCATATGATATGCAGTCGAAGGTGCATAACAGTGTTTTCTGGTCACCTGGCATTGTTCAAGTTTTGTTTATTCATCTTCTCTGATTGGAGGAATGATGATGTCATGTCTTTCACACTCACACATGCACAGAGAAATGTTTCGGCTGCAGGAAATGCATTAGATTTAGTCGCTGCGACAAAGACATTAACACTTAAATGGTGAGGTAGGTACTCAGATTTGAAGATCACATACTTGCGATCCTCCAGCCAGCTGTCTAAAACACTTTATTGATTTTACCTGAGAAAAGAGAGTGATCTGACTCCAATTATGTTGTCGATCATTGCAGTTACTGATCCCACATCCCACTATATTTGCAGCCTTTGTTTAGTTATGAGCTGCAGACTACAAATAAAGATAATATGTACGAGAATTTTGTAGAAAACAATTAACAATAATAGTAGACACATCCATGCACAAACCTGTGCCTCTGATAAGCTAATACTGCTACAGACTGTCTGTGTTGAGATTGCGGTACCCAAGAAGACTTCCATAAAGAGATGCGATAGATGTGCACACTCTCTGAAATCTTGTGTGCAAATGATTGCTCATTAAGCCGTTCTTCATTTCTCATGCATGAAGTCTCAGGGATGATAGTAGTGTGTCACTATCTGAGAGAGGAGGAGGGAAGAAAAGATGGATGCAGAGAGGACAACGTGGAGAAAACGAGAGAGGCAGAAAGGAGGAGGAGGGGTTGATTTTGAGCAGCGAATGAACAGCCACATTAGGAAGCATGTGATTCCTGCCATGGCAAAAGCTCACTGATAGAGTCAAAGAGAGAGAGAGAGAGAGATCTCAGTGCTGGTTAGTCTGTTGTCGCCTGCGGAAGCAACAGCACCCAAAGAGGTTACGTTACACATCCCTCCATCTCACTGAGACACATTAAACACAATAAACCAGGACTAAGACACATAGACAGCAGAGAAAGGGGAACAAAAGCATGTCCTCTCTCTCGAACCAGCATCCGGCTCCTCCGTTCTCCGAGTACAGTGGGCTTTGCAAAGTCCCGTCCGCGTCTCCACCGGCTTGGGACTGGAAACATGGAGACCTCGGGGCGCCGGCGGGTTTCGGAGGTGGTCATCGGGCCACGGGAATGACGGATGAGGACAAGCTGTGCTTCTACGAGTCTCCTTCTGAGCTCAACGTACCCGGACGAGGAAGCGTTCCAGCAAGCATGTCATTCGGCAGCACCGGAGACAGTCCGGAAAGCCCGTCGTCCTCATCTGCTGCGTCTCCTGGAAAATTTGTGGCTTCGTTGCAATGCATGACGGACCAAAACAGCAGAACGATCCTTTTGGATTCACCTGCAGTTCATGGAGAGTTTCCGTCGCCACTTGAACCCTTGAAACCGGCTCTGGAGCCTCCAAACTATTGTGTTATCGGCGTGGTCAATGACAGCTACCTTGCGAGCACAGATGAGTTAGTGAAAGCTGAGGAAAGCGAGGAAGAAGGAGACCTTGAACCTTGTATAATGGGAAGAGCCGAACAACAGAGGAAGGCGATGAGACGAGCCATGTCTGAGTGTTCGCATCTCTCCGTGCCGGCCAGCCTCGAGCTCCCGGATAAATACCCCGGAGGAGGTGTTCTCGACGAGTTGCCGTCTCCCATCGGAGGACCTCGTCGTTCTCACGCTATGGGAATGAAACGCTCCCTCACCGTATCAAATGATCAACCCCCGACTCCTCCACCGACTCTCTCGGCTGGAGCCACACGCAATGACCTACGAAACAACAGCGAACTGCATTTTCCCTCATTCCCCGTTCGCAAAGACCAAAGCAGCTTTCCCCGCTCGTCTCTCGAGGACCTGTTGGAGGGACCGTTCATTGACAAGGATCAAGGAATCGTTCTACCTGTGCCGGTGACAACACATGGCCTTAATGGGACTTGCAACAACGCTGGAGACAAAACCGACACGTTTGCTGTGACTTTTGAGGGTAGGTGATGGCGAACCATCAATCAGTTTGTTATCTGGCCTTGATTTTGGTACATAATTAGTATGATGATGGGATTTCATGTAGCTCAAACAGTAGGGCATTACACTAGCAACGCCAAGGTCATGGGTTCGATTCCCAGGAAAACCAATAATTAATCAAATATAATCAAGTATACCTTGAATGGAATGTAAATGGCTTTGGATAAAAGCGTTTAAAAAGGATCATTTATGAAAGGTTTGAGGTGCATAACATGGCATAATCATTCTTAGAAATGAAGAAACTGGAAAGCATGCAGTGTTTCAATACAATTCTGGTTTTATGTGAATAAGTTGGATTTATTGCATTTCTGATTGTTCTTGATTGTTAGCGGGAGCAGAAGTGCTGTAGGTGGTTCATATAGTGTCTCTGTTGTGTGTGTGCGGCACTATCATGCCTCTACCGAACGCATGCTCATTACACGCTCCAGACGAGACCGTGTTAGTAATGTATGTCCTGATTTCCTAGAGTAAAACCTGCCTCTCAGCAAATTGGGGTCAGAAACACATTTTTAATGAGATCCAGCTATCTTCTGCTGCTGCATCCTACAATGGTGAATGCTTACAATTAACATTTTTTTTTTTGTTTGTTTAACTAGTAATTCACAGTGAATAGTCTCGTTCATCAGTTAGTTGTCTTCTCGCTGGTTGACTGGTATTGTAAATGCATTGTACCGAATGTCTGAATGAAACATGTTTCCTTCCTCAAGGGGAAGCAAACAATGCCAGATAAAACCACTCGCAAAATGTCTTTGAGATCAATGGAAAAGCAATCAACTGATGTCTTAGTTTTCTGTTTGAGTTGCAAGTATTAATCCTGGGTGTTTGTTGTTTCATGCACTAATTGTGGTCTGTATTGTATGGGCGTAACAGAAGGACAAATGCATTGAGTGCATCACAAATCCCACTTTATTTTATAATTTGATCATTTAATACAAAACTACCAGCTGTTTGCCAGAAAGTTGTCAAAAAAAGGTCTAAATCCATAATGAAAGTGACCAGACAGTGCACAGAGAAATTTTGCGTAATTTATGCAATTCAAAAACATCCAAGTACATTGTGAAAAATACAGTATTTACTATTCCAGACGTTTCTATCCAGGCAATATTTGATTTATTAGAAGACAGCCGGAAACTCTGAAGGTAATTTGCTCTATAATTTTTTCCAGAGGTTGAGAAAACTGGTCCTGTCAGGCTTGTATCTCTTCCTTTTTGTAGGCATTTCACATTCATACACTGATTTTTTTCTTCATCTTTAGCAGGTGTCGTTCTGCTCTCAGGCTTTACTGCATTTCTCGCTGACATACTCTCAGCGTTTTCTCATCTGCTTTGATGTGTCATTGTGAAACTGGTGTTATGAATGCACCTGAGCCATGTGGAAATTGATCCGCTTAATGCAAGAGTTCTCAGTTTCTTACAAATATCTGAAATCCACCGCTCTGTGGTGACAGATTAACTTTAATACAAGATGCAGTATTTCTGCATGCTGGGAAGCAGCTTACATGTGCGAAAGCAAAATGCTGCCGGAATATTAATGATGTTTATTTCACGTTCACTAGATTTTCATTGCAAAACGTGAAATAAATATGCAAACCAGGGTATTAAAGTTTCTTTACTGATTTTGACTCGATGCTGTCAATCATTGCTACTGATCCCACATCCCACTATATTTGTTTTGTCCTTCAACACAAGGACATGTTGATTCTCAAAGACACAAGCAGTCTTTTTCATGGATCTGTCCTTATATGTGACATGACCAGAGAGCCGCCTGTAAGATATATGACGTGGACTCCAGCCAAACTCGAGCATCTCCCTGGCCTCATTACAGCTCTCAGCCTCATCCACTCATCTAGCTCTCATTTATCACACGGCTCTCTGGGATACTTGATTCTGATTGGTCAATGTTAGTCTTCTGAGGTCAAATTATTACATATTGATGTATTTTCCTACATAGCTGCTTATTTCATGTCTCTTGTATCACTCCACACTCTTTCATCTCACATAATAAAATAATTCACACTCAACTCAATGTTCCATTTACGTTCCAATGTTCCATTTATGAACAAATTCATAATTCATTCATTTCATTCTTAAGTCATCGTGCAATAAGCATCATGACCCAAAAGTAAACTAAATGAATAGGAAGTTTTCTTTGTTCACATTATACCTAAACTTCAGAATGGACTCAACTCTTTTTTCACTTTGCTTATATCCATGCAGCATATGCAGATTATCCTGGAAATTTGCACATGCAGCATTTGAGAATAATATGTATTGAATTAATGTACTGGTGAATTTTCACACAAACATGATTTCTAGCTGTGGCTCAAATTCAGTACAACATTTGTACTTAAAGAGGTCCTGACATGGATTTTTTTGTATTTGAATGTGTTCCTTGAGTTTCACTTATAATGTTAATAAAGCGTTTTTAAGGCGTAGTTCTTTTAAGGCTTGTCAGTAAACGGCCACTGTTATGATTGGCTTGCGTCATTGCATAGTATACTATTGCACGTAAGTGTTTACATTATCCATATAATACCATAATTTACAGACATGCATTATGGAATGATTTACTCACGGTTTGTGATGCAGCTGCTGTCAGATTCAATACAGTGTCTGCTTTATCTTCCTTCGAACTCTCCATTACTCTCTGCCGCGTGTACTAAACAATCACTGAACGCCAGTGGGCGGGGCCTATGGTGCGATGATGTGTTGATGTCTCACTCTAGAGGAAGCCATATGCAAATGTCGTTGCCCTTGTGATGTCACAGATCCCGCAATATCAAGTTCTTTTTGGAGCTTCATTAAATGCTTTGTTTATAATGAGGAGGGGCGTTTAAGATGTGAAACTTGCAGGATGTTTTAATGGTACAAAGACCTTTTATATGTCAATTTCAAAAGATCAAAGCAAATTTTATTCCTCATGTCACGACCCATTAAATGAAATAAGCTTTCATTTTTTAAGATTTCTTGAGTTTCTTGATCCTTTTTTAATGTCTAATCAAGTTCTTTCTCTACTATTATATCAATGAAAGTGGCAAAAAGGTCAGAAATGTTTCACAATGTCTTTGGTTTGGCTTTTGTTTGGATTAAACAGGAAGAACAAATGACTTATTTTGCTATGAATTGCTATATGCTTTATGTTTGTAGTTGAATCTTTAAATCTTTTCTCATGTTTTTCTACCAGGAAACTCTGATAAGAACAAGCCGGAGGTGAACAAAATGGACAATGTCCAGAAGTTTGATGACTTTGGTGTCTTCAGCAAGACAGACAAAGATCAGAAGATGGAAACTATGGAGGAGAAAGACAAAACTGGTCACACAGACAAACAGACAACCAAAGAAGAAAACACAGAAACTCAAGTGGACAAAAACAAAGACGTGGACAAGTCAGGGAAAACGGGCAAAGATGAAACGCTTCCCAATGTTGAAACGCCAATGAAAGTTGAGAGCATTGACAAGTTGGAAAAAACTACTAAAGATGAGACTGAAAAGGTTGAGAAGACTACCGACAAAAAAGAGACGGCAGAAAAGATTGATTCTTCTTCAAAGATTGAGAAAGAGAAGGTGGATCCGGTGGAAAAGACTGAGATAAAGACGGAGGTAGTTAAAACCGACGAGAACAAATCAGACCAGAAAGTAGAGGAGAAAGAAGAACTTATGAAGGAGAAAGAAGAACTTATGAAGGAGAAAGAAGAACATGTGAAGGAGAAAGAAGAACTTATGAAGGAGAAAGAAGAACATACGAAGGAGAAAGAAGAACAGAAGACAGAAAAGGACAAAGTAGAAAAGATTGAGCCAGCTGACAAGAAACCTGCCAAAGGTGAGAAGGACGAGAAAGCCAAAAAAACAGCGGCTAAGCCCCCAGCGGCCAAGCCTGCGGTGTCCAATGGACGAGACTTGCCCAGTCCCGAGAAGAAGACCAAGGTTTGTGGAAACTATTCTTGCCACGTCATCCTCCACTCAAATTCCTTCTGTTGCTTCTGCTAATGAGTTTGATTATGTTCTTAAAGCTTATTAATGCCAAAACCAAACCAAAATTCATTTATCGCTCACGTAGGGTTGGAGATCATTATCTCATCCCTACATGACCAAGTTAAAGGAGGAGTTCACTTAACAATTAAAACTTCTGATTATTTACTCTCCCCCACGTCATCCAAGATGTTCATGTCTTTCTTTCTTCAGCTGAAAAGAAATTAGTTAGAAAGTAAACCAGGATTTTCTCCATATAGAGTTGAAAGGTCACGTGGTGTGACAGTACTGACCTAGTGTTTACTGAGTGAACGTGCAGAGACTAAGTCAAACGCCATTTACACAAAAAAAGGTAGAACAATTTTGAAGTTGGAGGAGAAACTCAGATGGAGTTTTTCGCCCCTACTCTACATTTTTCTTCTTACATTTTGAACCGGAACACTTTTCAACATGATTATGTAACGCGTCGCAGAGATGGTGCAAGACGTGCATCTGTGGTTAAAAGTGTACAAGTGTGTGTTGTGTTATAAATGTCGCTTGTTTGTCGAGATGAGACTCGTATTCCTCGGCTGATCGTGTCGAAACTCTGAAGCTGCACTGAAACTCACATCTGGACCTTCGACACGTTGGACCCCATTGAAGACACTATATGGAGAAATCCTGGAGCGTTTTCCTTAAAAACCTTAATTTCTTTTCGACTGAGAAAAGAAACACAAACATAGCAAATTATCTGAATTTTATTTTAATTCTGAAGTGAACTCAATGTTCCCTCTAAATATCATGATGTAAAATTTGAACTTGTGCTTTTATCAGGCTGCACTGCCTTTATCATCATCGCTGCTGTCATCATTTATCCTTATTCTATTTTTTTTGTTCATCATTTGCCATCCATGCCTTGGGTTTGCTGTCCATCCATGCAGCCTATCGCTGGGTCAATCAAGCTCAGTTCTACCAAGCCCAGACCGAGCTCGACCTCCAGCGCCCCCAAACGCCCGACCTCGACCCCGACCTTGACCTCCAGCGCACCCGCTCCCCTCAGCAAAAGAGCCCCAGTGCCCAAAGCACCCGCCCCGGCCCCGGCCCCCAAACGACCAGCTACGGCATCCACACGACCCTCCACCGCGGCCAGCACCGCAGCCAGAGAGATCAAGCCCAAGGTGAGTCTCAGATCATGTGACCGAGGAGATGTCCGAACGCCCTTCCAGAGGACAAAGCGGCTCAATCCGGCTCAATCCGGCTCTCGTCTCTGCATGGATGTTGTGTTTGTGTGGGCTGTCCATGCTTGATCACATCAACATGTGTTTTTAGTTTGCATTATCCAGGTTTTTTTTTAAATAAGTTTCTTCTTGCTCACCAAGGCTGCATTTATTTATTCAAAAATGCACTAAAAAATGCGAAATATTATCAGAATTTAAAATAGCTGTTTTCAATGTGAATATCTATTAAAGTGTAATTTTTTCCTGTGATCAAAGCTGTATTTTCAGCATCATTACTCCAGTCTTCAGTGTCACATGATCCTTCAGAAATCATTTTAATATGATGATCTGATGCTCAAGAAACATGATTATTATCAGTGTTGAAATTTTTTGGTAGAAACAGTGAAACATTTTTTTTTAGGATTCTTTGATGAATAGAAAGTTTCAAAAGAACAGCATTATAATTTTTTGTAACATTATGTCTTCACTGTCACGTTTTATCAATTAAATGCATCCTTGATAAATATATATATTTTTTAAAATCTTACTGACCCCAAACTTTTGAACTGTTGGGTTTGTCTACAAAGAAGCTTAAATGTAATAGAGCTTCTAAAGTGATAAAAATATGATAGTGACAGCCTTTCTAGAGAATCAGCTAGAAATTCCTCAGTTAGATCTATGAAATAATTTTGATCTAGTTTCCATGAACCTAAAAACCTAAATATAGTGTATTATGTCTGTAGATTATGTTTTTGAGTGTGTCACACTCGGCCATTGTTCTTGATTAATCTCTTTAAATATGAAGAATATTCAGTTCAAGTCTTCCCTCTAGTGGCCGTTTAACAACACTACTTCCTTCCTAAAATCAGCATTTGACTAGTGAAATTAAAGGAATATTAATATGTACAATCAGGGCTCTAGAGTAACAATCAGCAAATGCAAAATCATTAATCAGCATGATTAAGTATTTTTCCATTAAAACTCATCTTTGATCACCAAAATTACATATTTAAACGTTTTTTCCTTAAAAAAAAAATTCTTCATGCCTTAAAATAATTTTAATGTACCTCGACACTCTTTCCTCATTTAGTATGCGCGGTTCTATGAATATGCAAATGAGCCCCGCCTCCACTCACTCCCTCACTCAGAGATCCACTGGTTGACGAGCACACGTTGATCTGATTGGTTACAAGGTCGTTTGTGACGTCAGAAACACCAGCGATTTCAGTGTTTTTGAGACTGTCTTTGGTTCACTGCAGTTTTAAGCAGAAAATACTCAGCAATGCTGTCGACTTATGAACTTACACATGTGTGTCTTAAAGCGTATTAAAAACACCACATAGACACATAAACAACATTAAACGCTGGATTTTCACCTCAGAGGGACTTTATTAAGAAATATGACTGAATCCACAATAAGAAAAGAGGGTTTTTTTTGTTGCTGTTTTAAGTTGTTATTACTAGATTCTTAGAGGATGACAGCATCTGAAGCTGGCAGGCTATTTTTAGAACAAAAATGAAAAAATGAAACTTCTCTGGGTTCTTTACTACTGTACATCCACTGTGAGAAAGTATTACAGAGAAACTTGTATATAACCCTTCTGAAATTGACCTTTCCCATCATAACATGTTTTGTTCCTCCAACAGACGGCCACAGAGAAGCGCCCACTTGTGCCAAAAGCCACTGCCGCTCCGGCTCGACCCGCGACAGACAAACCTGCGCCCGCGACACGCACCGCGACCACGACACGCACCGTAGCCAGCGCTCCTGCAGCACGACGCCCGGGTTAGTCCAGCCACTCACGAGTCACACGGGGATATCTGTGGCAATAGCCAAAAATACATTGTATGGGTTCAAATGATCAATTTTTCTTTTATGCCAAAAATCATTAGGATAGTAAGTAAAGATCATGTTCCATGAAGATATTTTGTAAATTTCCTACTGTAAATATGTAAAAATATATATTTTTGTGAGTGAATGCTGCACAATCGTGGACATAAATGCAAAACTTTAAAGGAGATTTTCTCAATGTTTAGATTTTTTTTTACACCCTCAGATTTTCAAATAATTGTATCTCGGCCAAATATTGCCCTATCCTAACAAACCACACATCAATGGAAAGCTTATGGTCACATATATGATATATTTAAAGACGAGGCATTGCATTTTGTGCTGATTTAAGAAATGCTAATATTCCCATGATGCATTTCTATTTTTGTTATTAGCCGCAAAGGCTGAGAGTAAACCAGGAGAAGAAAAGAAACCAAGCACACTGAAAACTACAGGTACGGCAGCGTAACCACCCATAACATCATTTCTGATTATTATCAGTGTTTAAAACGTTTTTGCTGCATAAAATATCTGTGGAAACTGTGATAAATTACCATTCAAAAGTGTTGGGAAAGTAAGCATTTAAGGAGGATACATTAATCAAGGATTTATCAAGGAAACATTAAATTGATCAAAAGTGACAGTAAATGCATTTATGATGCTCTGTATTCACATAGAAAACAGCTATTTTACATTGGAATAATATTTCCAATTTTTTGCTGTATTTTTAATCAGATAAATGCAGCCTTGGTGAACTGAAGGGACTTTCATAGCAAGCTTTTCACTAGTAGTGTATGTATATGTATATGTGTGGGGAAAATAAGAATATTCAAGATAGTGGCTTAAAGCATTAGTGTAACTAGTAACAGGTAAAAGATGCAGAGATGCAAAAAGCTCTTTAAAATGCACAAGTGAATTGTGTGAATAGTGAGTGAATAATCCCGCACACATACACACTGCTTCTCTCCCCGTTTATAGAGATTTGAGCCGAACGCAGCGCTGCAGAGAGATTATTTTAATCTGACGCTTAAAACGGGGTTTCATGCTTCAAAAATGAACATTCAGATATCGCTCAGAAACGGGATCTAGTGCTCACTTATGTACACCCTTTATAAAGGCTTTGACAGGACAAGTACTTCTCTTATATGTCTGTGAACCTTTATTATAAAACAAGTGTTTAAAAGTTCCACTACATCCCCAAACATGTGTTTTTACCATAGACTGTAAATAAATATGTGCGTGACATCACTCGTAGTGTTTCTGAAGAGCATCTTTGAAGCCCAAAGTGGGCGGAGCCGGCCGTCGCCATCTTGGCAGCGTCACTCCCGGATAAACGAAGATGTGCAGCGAAGCGGATTAGCTGAGGTGACGTGATGCTAGCGCTAGCAGACAAACGGCTAGCAGTGACATCAGCAGCAATCCACCTGTCACTCAAGCGGCCACACCCTTATTATGCAGAACTTCAAGGCTTAATATAATTTAAACGAATGAGTTTTAAAAAATAAATCACCCCCTCACAGTCGTCATGAAGGACAAAATTAGCTTTATAGACCAAAACCACTTTTTGCACCAGACTGTAAACATGTATTTTTCTGCTGTAAAGTTGGCCATTTTAACATTGAGGTCTATGGGATTGAGTCTCTTCTGCAGCCGGCCTCTAGTGGCCAGTGGAGGAACTGCAGATTAAGTCACTTCAGTGATGTATTCAAGAGAGAGACTAGAAGATTGCAAATCGGGGCAAAAATCTGAGCAAACGTGGTGTAGTGTATTCCAGCCTTTAACGGACCTCACATCTTTAGTTTCAGACGCTGCCCGCTCCAAATCCGCACCGCTCAAAGCCTCGAGCACTACAAGCAGCGTCACCAGTCGACCTCGACCCACCAAAACCCCCGTTCCCAGCAGCACCACCGCCGAGAAGAAGCCGCTGGTTCCCCGCGCTGCTCGACCCAGTGCCACGGCCACCAGCACCACGACTCGACCCAGTGGCGTTCCCCGACCCAGCTCCAGCTCCACACCAGCGCCCGACATCAGAAACATCCGCTCCAAGATCGGATCCACAGACAACATCAAATACCAGCCAGGAGGAGGGAAGGTAAGAACACACACTTCATAGTGGACGAGCTTGAGACCAATCTTTACAGCATTCGTGTTCAGTCCAGTAGCCGTACATTAGGGGTGTAACGATACGCTCATGTCACGATTCGATACATATCACGATACGATATTTTTGCGATACTCTGAGACATATGATAAAAAGTTAACAACAAATTTACTGATGATTAAAATGGTACATTTGGTATTACATTGTGGGTGTAAATGAATAGGCTTGGCTTTTTTTATTTTATTGAAATAACAATAACATTAGGGGAATACAGAGTCATTCAAAACATTTAAATCTATAAATAATTAAGATTACAATTCTGCATCTTGTATCAAAAATCTATCATACATCTAATACATCAAGAATCCTTGAAAAAACCTTTACAGTAAGTCAGTGGAAAATAGTCTACCATCGGGACAGTTTACATACATATAATATTGTATAATATTATTATTTATACATAGTTTCTTTATTCCCAAATAAATTTAGAATTTTAGTTATATTATCCATTTCCAATAAACCGGTATCACAATCCATAAACAAGACCATTATATCAGTTATCGTTAAAAACTTGTAAAACCTCAAAAAGAAACTTTGGACAAAATAATTTGGTATAGTCGTGGACTTGGTTCTGAAACCCAAAGCACAGGACAATAGAGACACCAGAATAACAATATTCATGATTCTGAAGCTGAAAACAGAATTATTTTAGATTAATACGCTTGATCTCTGTCACTGACTAGAAATATTTAAATAATGTAGGACACTTTTTACTGTAATATCAGATATTTTGCATCATCAGGATCCATAAATATTCCCCTATTGCATTATTATACATTATATTCAACATTATATTTAGTAGTTTAATGTAGTACTGACACTAAAACTCAGAAAACTTGAATTTTTCAACATTTATTTTTTTATTTTGGATGAACCATTCATGATACATTTTGTTTCATTTTGTTTTGTGATATATTGTGACACGATATATTGTAACACCCTACTGTACAGTATTATTTATATTGTATTATCCGACAGTAACACGGTGGTATCTTGAAATATATATATTATAGTGTTATATATTATATATATCAGAGTGCTGTACAATTATCATGTTCACATACCATAGTATTTACTTGATACTCCAGTACACGTAAGTACAACAACAATCAACATTGTACTGTGTCCAAAAAAAAATAGTATTATCATGAGTCTGGGACAAATGTGGTAATAATAAGGGCATTATTCTTATTTAACACGAGTCTGTTTGACATGTTTGAGTGGTTTCTCTTCCCCGCTGTCGTCTTCAGTTTGCTGAACAGCGCTATTTAAACAGTCTTTACTGAATGACTGTAACCTGACAAATTATGACTATTACAGGCAGCATCCAGAGTTAGAAAGACATCAGTCTATTTTACAATTAATATTAATATAATTATATTAAAATATGAATGTATGTTTTAATATATTTTATATTAATATGAAAATACTATATCTAGAATATGTATTATATATAATGTGTGTGTGTGTATGTGTATATATATATATATATATATATATATATATATATATACATACACGTAATATAAAAAATATATTTAAGTACTTAAATATTAACTAGATGGATTCTTCACTGTCCACATACCTAAATAAATGTATAAATACAGATGAAACTCGAAAAATTTGAATATCGTGCAAAAGTTTATTTCAGTAATTCAAATTAAAAGGTGAAACTAATATATTTAGTATATATAACTATATACATATGCATGATTATACTTTTCAGAGGGCCGACATTTCTGTATTTAAAATCCTTTATTTATTGATTTCATATAATATTCTAATTTTCTGAGATTTTGAATTTGGGGTTTTCATAAGCTGTAAGCCATAATCATCACAGTTATAACTTTTGCACAATACTATAATTTTTCGAGTTTCACCTGTATCATTTAAAGAAAGGGTAGTGCAGTCTTTAAATATTCTCCAAATGCCCAAAGGCTGCCTGTCGAGTCACTTCCTTTGGTTTTGGACGCAGATGTTCTGTCCTGATCAGCAGATCTGCTGTGTGTAAACGGAGACCGGCTCGTCTAGCATTAGCATGAGTCTGCATTCTCTGCTCATGTTTACTTCTATATGACTCCCTGTATATTTAGTCTTCATAATCATTATTGATCACTCACATCCTGATGTCATAGCTTCACTTTCTGGTATTGCATCTCTCCCATGTTTGTTGTTCATCCTGGTCTTTTTCCTGGCTGAGCTCTCTCTGTGACTCGCTAACACTGCTGTTCCTAATGTGCTTGAGAAACGTCTCCTGTCACCACAGATGCAGATGCACAAAATTGAAGAGCTTCGTTTAGTACCAGAGTATCACCGCGGTCGTAAAGCGAGTGTTTGCAGCATGATGATGTTTCACCCAGAACCCGTGCATGTCTGGAGTGTGTCCATATAAACGTGAGACAGAAGAATGTCACTAACCCGCCCCAGTTCTGCCTGTTCCCGTCTTTTCCTCCTGATCTTAAAGTGTTTTCCCAGTTTTTACATGCGATTACAGTAGGATTTAGGCCGTAGATGAGTATGATAGAGCCGTTTCCACACATGTGAGTGACTGGAGGGGTGTATCTGCAGGTCACAGTGTCTCAGAGCAGGACGGACACACACACCTCGCTCTCCAAAGAGACCAGCCAGGGCAAAGTGAGTTCAACCCATCAGCCCTTCACACACTCATGCCTCTGACTGTCACACTCAGTCTTTCCAAACTCTCATTCTCTGCTCAACAAGCATACACAGATCTGACACTACTGTAGTGTGTGTGTGTGTGTGTGTGTGTGTGTGTGTGTGTGTGTGTGAGTGTGTTGTGTGAGTGTGAGTGTGTGAGTGTGTGAGTGTGTGAGTGAGTGTGTGAGTGTGAGTGTGTGAGTGTGTGAGAGTGAGTGTGTGTGTGTATTTTTTGTGTGTGTGTATGTGTGTGTGATTTTTTTTGTGTGTATGTGTGTGTGATTATTTTTTGTGTGTATGTATATGTTTCAATATATTTATTATGAATAATAAAATATAATATTTATTGTATATTCAATTAAATTATACATACATATATATATATATATATATATATATATATATATATATAATTATATTATAATTGTTATATAATATGTTAATATTAAACTTTGAAAATATGTAGTATATTTTATATGAATATTAAAATATTTCATTTGTAATTTTAAATATTTAATGGATTCATAATTTATATTTTCGGTTTGTAATGTTGAATTAATATATAATCTGATCTTGTTATCAGCCATTAAAAACACACATTGTTCAACCACTCATCTTTCCATCTTTCCTTCTGGAGATCTTTGGAATATTCACATTGGGTTTTTATCAAAATATTGTTTATATTTTATATTATAGTGTTTGTCTCTTGCACCTCATTAATAAATGCTCTACATCACATCATAAATCACAGCAGGGATACTCAAATTGCACGTTTCGGGACGACTTAAGAAAACACTGAATGAGCCATTAAATAAAATAATAGATGATGATGATAATAATATTTCTTTTTCAGTTTTAAAATGTGCAGTAAACCACAATCACAAAAATAATGTAAATGTACAAGAACACTCATTGTAGTCAAGATTTTCTACAATAGATTATCAATGAGGCTTCTATTGTTGAGACACTGCTTCATTAATTATAATAAGAGTATTGTTATGCCATTCAAATTAATTCTCAAAAAATGTTACATTTTGGTGACGTCCACTGAGAAGCCTTGAGTATCCCTGCATCACAGTGTTCATTTGAACCTCAGTATTCATCAATTCCTCAGCCTTTCAGTGTAAATCAGTTCTCAGTTCACTTAAACGGGGCTAAAGTTCACAGATGAGGGAAGACGAGCCGTTCACACTAACGTTGTCAATGCGCAGTGCATTAAGGGGTGCTGGTTGCTTTTAGATGCTTCTGCTTGTGTCCTCTGTTGTCTGTCCTCTCTAACCTGCTCCTCCCTGGTGTCCCGTCCCTCCTGGCCCGCCGTGCTGTGTTATAGGTTCAGATAGTCTCCAAAAAAGTGGACTACAGTCACGTGACATCCCGCTTGGGCTCCAAGGACAATATCAAACATATTCCTGGTGGAGGGAACGTAAGTAACGTTACTGCATGTGGTGTAGTCGTTGTTCAAACAAACACCATCACTCTGTCCATTGTGCCACATGAACGCTGACGCAAACAATGAGGCGCTTTCTTCGCTTATGAACAAATAAGAGCGGGGGGAACGCTGCCAAATCCTTTTCCCAAATCCAAAACAACATTAGAACCAAATCATGGTGACAGCAGAGGTTTGGATTCCTGACGTTTGTTCATAATCTTCTTTAAATCTGCCGCGTTGCTCTCTCTGAAATCTCACTTTTATTCACTCAAGAGTTTAGAGATCATCTCCGACATCATTGTTTGGTTTTCCTCGTCACCTGGTGTTTAAGCACTGCATGTCACTGTATTTCTGACTTGAGCAGCTTTCTCTGGTCGTATCAGATGATTATATTTGTTTACAGGTCCAGATTCTCACCAAGAAGGTTGACTTGAGTAAAGTGACCTCCAAGTGTGGATCCAAAAGCAACATCAAACATAAACCAGGTATGATGAGAGCGAAACCGCATTAGTGTTTTCAGTTCCTCCTCAGGCTTGTTTTAAAGGAGTGGTTGATCATGATTTCACTTTTCTAGCTTTAGTTAGTGTGTAATGTTGCTGTTTGAGCATAAACAACCGGCAAAGTTACAACGCTCAAAGTTCAAAGCAAAGGGTGATATTTTCTTTTAAAGAAATGGCTTTTTAAGGACTACAACAAACGGCTGGTAGGAACTACACGACATTCCTCACGGGTTAGTGACATCACAAACCCTAACATTTACATAAATCCCGCCCCCTGAACACAATTTATAGATTATCATGACAGAATATGCTAATCAATGACTAGAAGAAAGTTAACTCAACATCATCTGCATAAATTCATCAACTAACCATAAAGAAACGTCCTGTTGCTTCTACATGTTGTCACTTCTTCTTGAGTCTCTGCATCTTTGTCTGACTCCGGTTAAGGCTAAAAGTTTTTTAAATTTTCAGTGCATGTGTGTGTGAGGAGGTAATCGAAGCTCCGCCCCCTGTGCCGGGAGCAGCAGCTCATTTGCATTTAAAGGGACACACAAAAACTGTGCATTTTTGCTAACCCACAAAAAGTGACAATTTTAACATGCTATATAAAAATATCTGTGAGGTATTATGAGCTAAAACTTTGCATACACACTCTGGAGACATCATAGAGTTATTTTACATCTTGTGTGAAGGGCATTATACCACCCTTTTAAAGCGATCGCTTTGCGTGTTTGATGATTGTCTATAGGTGGAGGGGAAGTCAAGATCGAAAGCCATAAGGTGAACTTTAAGGATAAAGCTCAGTCCAAGGTGAGCTCGATGGATAACGTCAACCATGAGCCTGGTGGCGGGAACGTCAAGGTGAGATTTCATGAAGATCCGTATCACAGTTCAACCTTGAAGTGAACATCCATCACAAGAAAATCTGCTGAAGTGATACTGCTGTTTTATTCTGCATTAATTCAGGCATTTTTAAATAAAAACATCGGTAACACTTTATTTTAAGATGATGTAGTTACGTTTACTAAACCAAACCCTAACCGTAACTCTATAGTAAGTACATGTAGTTAATTAATTGTACTCAGTACTTGCGTCACCTTAAAATAAAGTGTAACCGAAACATGTTTTGGTGTTTTTTAGTGTTTAAAGGAATACTTCACCCCAAAATTAATTGTTTCTTAATAATTTTTCCTCTGTCTCACCCTCATGTTTTTCCAAAACCCTCATAATTTCGATGAAACATAAAAGATGATGTTCATTAAGTATGATGACAGTAGTCCATGACTCCAGCATCATATTAGCAGTCGAGATTTGCTATATAGTATATATTGTTTTACCATAAGGGTATTATATAGTATATACCAAATACTCACCAAAAATTTGCAAAAATGTATTATAGAACTTTATTTGCAAGCATAAAGTACAGTACACACACAAATCAATACATATATATATATATATATATATATAGCAAATCTCAACTGCTCTAATCTGAGAAATGCGACTAAAAGGCATGAAGATATTAAGATATTATAAACATTAGCATCATGCTTTGAAACTGTGTATTATGAAAAGCACTATATAAATAAATTTGACTATTCAAAATGATAGATTTATAAGGACCAGTCTCTTAAAACTCATTCATACATTCATCCGAATGTGAATATTGCGCACAAGCACAAGAGACATTTGAATAACACAAAATATCTGAGAATTGTTATTTTTGGGTGAACTGTTCAAGCTTAGCTTTATTAAATATCAGTGGTAAGTACAGAAAAATTACGCTTGCATGGAAAGTTTTAAACATGCTGAAAGAACATGTCTTTGATCAATGTTATTTTTCATGTTTTATTTGTTTTAAGTCCATGTGTCTTTACTGTGTTCATTCCAAACCCAAAACAATCACCTATTATATGTATATTAAAATATATATATATATATACATTATGCTAAGTTTCTCCGGTATGTCAGGCAACAGAAAGACTAAATTGGAGATTTGAAAGCGTGTTATTTAACACGGGAATGATGTTTAGGGACAGATAGAGTTTTCATTGGTTCTGGTTTGTTTCCAAACTCTTTCTGGTGGCTTCAGGCGTCGGTGTGATTATGATGTCATCTGCCCCTCAGCCTATGGCCATTCATTTCAGTCACATGACCACTCGCTGCGCCCATTGTTGTTTTACCCATCATTCACATTTTGATCACACCGATACGGTTAAACTTTACCATATACGTTTACTGAGAAAACAATGTGAATTTGAGTCTTTTGACTACATCTATGATTAATATTAAACTACCTTTAATGATACATTATAGTATAACCTGTATTTTATTTTGGATGAAAACTTGTTTTAATTCAGCACTGTAGTTTTCAGTCCTTGCTGACATGTTTATAATGATTGAAAAATTGCACCTAATATGTATTAAAAATACATGCATTTTAATGATTGACAGGCATATCCATTTGCATGGGATTCTATTCATTCCCATTCAATTCGGCCTTGTAATTATAACAGTTATGTTGAAATTAAAGGTTAAGTCGACCATATACATTCATGAGGTTCTGTAGTCATGATTTTATGTTTTGCTTTGTTCTCTGCATGGATATACAGTACAAGTCTAGTGTTTCATTTTAGAATAACCGTATAAGACATGTAGTGACCAAAAGCATTCAGGACAGATCAACCAGTCTGATTAAAATTTTCATTTTGTAAAGCTACAGAAGTAATTTCACTCATTTAAGCAGAAGCATCAATTCAGTCCAGTGCATCCAAACTGGTCCTGTATGTCAGCCATTTTGCTTCTCCATGCAAGGTTTAGATTTCTATAGTGTTGAAGCACACACTCCCGGCTCTGCATCTTCAGCGTATTGACCCCTGCTGTGTGTTTTAGGCCGAGACTGAGGAGGGTAGCGGGGCTCCCTCTAGTGGTGTCTCGGCCCCGGCCCAGGAGAACGGGCTGAAGGAGGGCGGCCCCTGCAGGAGTGACGAGCTCCGGGACCCGCAGGCCCTGGACTCGCTCATCCCTGAAACAAGTAAGTTTGTGTGAGACCCAGCGCCCTGGCCGAAGCCCCGTCAGAATAGAGTTCCTGTAGAAATGCCAGATTCCATCTCCTCATTACATTTACAACCGAATATTGTGTGTTTTTCCATCATCTCATACACACTATTATTTTATTTTATTTTAAACTTAATTTTAAGCACCATGGAAATTGTGTTATTTCATTGTCTGGTTTATTACTGTACGAGAGGTCGACCGATTATGAATTCAAAACCAATAATGAATTTGGCTAATAATTTTCACAATCAAAAACATTGAATTTAACTTTTTTTTTTTTTTTAGGTTAAATCATAATATTGAAGAAGAAGAAAAAACACTGAAAAACATCTAAATATTAAAATAAAACATTCATTGTAACCTTTTTTTTTTTTCAAATAAAATCAAAGTATTGAATATAAAGCTTAAATGTATCAAGTAACATTTTTATTTTTATAGTTAAAATAGTTAAAAACTTTGAATTCAATATTTGAAGTTACTTAAATAAAATGTTACATTGAATATTTTATTCAAGTAAAAACTGAATTATTTGTTCAAAACAAATTGAATATGTAGCAATGGTTTGAAGATTGATTGTGTTCCGGGTGTAGATTCATAAGTGTGTCGACCTCTGTGTTAAACTGATGTTTCTCTGATCACCAAACCGTCTTGACCTCTTCTTATTTTTCAGGCATCTAACTCGACTTTTTACTATCACTCTTCCCTTTTCATTTCACCCCCCGCTTCCTCTCCTCCCCTTGTTTGTGTCCTGTCCTCCTCTGTCCTGTCTTTCTCCACACTCTGATGCAGATTGAGTCTTTCAAGCTAAATTTCCGCGAGAACGCCCGCTCTCGCACGGACCACGGCGCTGACATCATCACCTGGCCCGTCTCGAGTGACAGCCCTGTTTTCCACAGCAGCGTTTCGCTCACCGACTCCCTCATCCCTCGCTCTCACACCACCCCGGCCCTCATCTCCTCACCAGAACAACGGGGCCAAGTCGGCTCGCTCAACGACCTCCGGACATGATCTCTCTTTTCATTGGTCCGCAGCTCCCTAAACCCCGCCTCCTACCATTGCTAAGACTCATGATTGGTGTGCTGTTTGTTGACGTTCTTGACCGGCATTCCTGATTGGTGCAGTCATCAGGATGCGCAAAAAAATGAAGTGGATTGTGAGCGAAATACTCGCCCTTTCGGTTACGGTCTGGATTTGCTGAGATTACGGCTAAACTCACACCTAACAGTCACGACACCTGCGACGTCACTTGTTGTAGAGCATGAATCTAGTTTAGTTGCTTTTGTTTCTTTTTTATCAGTGTTGCAACTCTCCACTCGGTATTCATAATCATGCTGTAGCTGAGGTGATCACCACATACACACACATCTGGACATCTCTCTCGCTGCCTTCAAGTCCTCCGGGAAGATCGTACTTATGATGAATGCAGTTAAAAATGCTTGACATAATCCGTTATGCTGGAAGATGGAGAAATCGTGTTTTTTTTTTCACTTTCAGAAGCTTCTTTTAGTGGCAAAGCAACTAAATGAAGAGCAAAGAATCTGTGCAACTGATGCGTTTTATAATTCTAATGACGCCACAGAGCATGATGGGAAATGTGGTTTGGTTGCATGAAGCTTTAAGCCGCAGACACGCCTTTGAACACGGCATCATTTTTAAAAACATTTCATGCATCCAAAATGTAAAAATTACACAATCTTCTCAACTTTACTTAATTTCTGCAGATTTAAAGTTCACGTCGTCTTCTGTATCGTTCACACGTCTTTGATGCAGATTCACCACACTTGACTTATGGAAAGCAGCGAAATTCACATAAGTTTGTGTTTTCTGTCTGAACGGATGTCATTGTTGTGTGGCCGCCCCTTAAAGCCTCAATAATTAGCTAAATTAATATTTTATGGGCAGCAGTACACAAAAGGAATAATTAAAACACTATTCAAATGGCTAATAAAAGCTTGCGCTACAATTCTGGGAAAGTTTCCTGACATTAGAGATTGTGTGGCGTTCGTCTCGTAAAGCACGATCATTCCCGCTGGATTTGAAGGCAGCATCATGTGACCCTCTCTCACCTCACCTTTGACCTCCAGTAGAGCTGAAACTGAATCTCATAGGCTATCTGAATCTCTCTAAAACTGTTTCGTGATGGTGTGTTTGAGTCAATACTGTAGCAATGAACTGTGTTGTTAAACGGTTTACTTTAACTCTTCGTATCCTTTCGTTTTATTTTCGTGACCAGCGGATGTTTCCTTTTCCTTGTTATTGTAAAGCAATATAACGCTCTCCTAAAATGCCTATAAGACATCAAACTCGACGTACACGCACAGTAAACGACGCTCGTCGTGTCAAACGCAGATCCAGACGGGTTCGTGAACGTGAAGGAGGTCTGAGGCATGAAGAAAGATAAACTTGTGAAAAAGAAGTGCACTTAATTCTGTTTAATACACTTCAAATTGTAAAAGTATATATAAAATTAAAGGCCACTTAAGTGCTTAAAAAGAGTAAGCTACAAAAGTTTGTAGTAATGTCTAATTAAAAGTTTAAAGTACATTTTAAATATTTTAATAAGCTTTGCCATTCTTTAAAGAAGTTAAATTATTTTGAAGTGTTGACTAACATACAAAAGCACATGTAAAGTACTTGATTATAATTTTAACTGTAGTGTGTTATTCAATATATAATGTGTTGTCAGCAGTACACCTTAACCTTATTTCAAAGACAATACCAAGTAATTACATATAAACCCTACTTGTGGCTCAACTAACTAATAGTTATAGTACATTTTTAATTCATTTCAGTGGACATTTAAGTGTCTGGATATTCAGTTTGCACTTACTGTAAGTATATTCTAATTTCGTTAATAAGTACTCTGTTTAAAAGTGTGCTAAAGTGTACTTCTTTTTCACCAAGGTCTTGAATCTGACGAAGTGTGGAGCCGAACATAGCAGGTGATTTAAAGAGGGGTTTCTGTCATGAATCGTTGATGTTTTGGCATCATATACAGTCGGTACAGTGTGTTTGTTGGTGGAAGTGATGGAGCCGAGTTTGTGCCTGGGACGATAGACTCTTCTAATTCCCTGCCTTTAATGGGTGCAAAGACAGAACGTCACAGCTTGAAACCTTTTACGTACTTTTAATAGTTGCTTTATGAGAAACCAGTGAAAGTGTAAGTGAGTCTGGTGGTGGTTTTAATATTATTGCGTATGTTTCTGCTGGTCTTTTTCTAAGAGTAAGAACTTTGCATCATGTGCGTCGAAAGCTTGTAGCTGATTTCTCTTGTAGCATTTTCAGTTTATCTCTTTTACGGTTGCACATGGGTTTTCATCAGCAGTTCGGGGGCCAGACAGACGTTCTTTAAAGCGCTTTCCTTTTTATGAGTACGACAAATTATGAAGCTTTGTTGCATATATTGCTTATTCTCGTCTTACCTCTTTAATCCCAGAACATGCAAAGCAATAAGACAGTCAATGCAGATTTTGACATTTAGAAATCTACACATCATGCATGACGGCGTAAAGCATTAAGATCAAGACATATTCTGTGATTGGTTGAAATAATTGTCAAATGCATGACCATTTTAGGAAATCATCAGCATTTGAGAGAGAGCTTCTGTTAAATAAGATTTGAATATTGTTTTAGATAATGAATACAAGTAGAACTGTGTAACTTCATGTATTCTCATTTGCATTCAAAATAATTCACCTATGAATTGGGAAAATGCCAAAACAATGGTTACGTTTAATTTACTAATTGATGATTTTGGGCAATAATGGATATTATTTATACAGTCTAAAATAAATTCTGGGCTGTTTCAACCCATGGGTTGGAACAACCCAGAATTTCTTTGTGTAGTCTTTTTTTTCTTTCCAAGAAATGAGAGGTGTGTAAATATTAGTATTTGAGCTGTGTTCAGCTTTTGAACACTATGGGTTGCTTTCTTTAAGGCCCTGTAGTCTTTCAGGACTGTAATGATGTTTGTAGTGAAACGGTCACGTTTGAATCGCTGATTGAACCCCGAGAACAATCACAGGATCATTTATATTCTTTACATGCATTTACAGTTGCTCTCCGCATTGTTAGCAAATGGTTATATTGCTATCTCTGTGAATGCATTTAATATTGGCACAAAAGTGAACGCAATGATAAATGATCAAAGAAAGTGAGGGCTGATATTATGCACCTTTAATGGCTAATGTTTATATTATTATTGCCGTTTTGGCCCTGCATTTTTTTTCCAGTGAAAATGCAGAGAACAAATGTCTTGAAATCTATTAAAGCACATGTATTTGGCCGCTGTGTCTTTAATGTTGTGGCTAGCTTGCTTATGCCCAGATGATGCCAGGTGGGTCACGTGACGTTCAGATGGGCATCGATATTTAGCCCATATTCTCTTAACGTCTACTAATAATGTTTATGAATCTCACATAACCCCTTATGTTTCTATGAATCTTAGTCTTACAAGAGAAAGATGCTCTGAATAACACTGTCAGAACTAAAATGGGGGGTTGCATTGAATGTGTTTCAATTGCACAGATTTTATTGTGCCATGAAGGACCAGGGCATCCCGTTGAATCAGGGAGAGGAGAGGTCCAATTATTATTGTTGTTATGATGATGATGATGATTTTTTTTTTCTTTTTATTATCTGGGAGTAATCTGGGAGAGATGTTGCCCTGGAACTAAAAGATGTACAACCCTAAGGTAACATGGAAGCTAAAGAAACGTGACATTAATGCAGTAGATTTGGTTTCTTGTGATGCGGTAAGAAGCTGTAAGCTGATACGAGTAGAACATTCAGAAACCAGGTGAGACTGTTTGCCAGACTCTCATCATTTGCAAGGGTTTTGTTGGTTTGTTTCCTTTGTTTTTGAGTTTTTCCATGAAAATTGAATTTCATTATATTTTTGATTTGAATGAGGTGTTTATTGTGGTTAATTGTTAACTATGATGTGATTATTAAACATAAAATAAAGTGTTTAAAACATTCTGTTGGTGTTTTTATTTATTTATATATATTAAATGATCTTGAGTATTTGGCACATTGCATGCTTCATCTTTGTTTTAAGATGGTTATTCATTTATTTTGTGCATTTATTTTTTTATTTTAGATGTCTGAACATTCATTTTGCTTTTACATTAAAATTCTCAGCATAAACTTAAAAACTGCCTTGTGAAACTGCCGTTCATTCATTACATTTGCTATATTTGATAACATCTTTTTCACAGCATTGTTTTGTCTGAAACTTTGCATACCAGTTTGCAGGTTGGTTATTTCAAGCATCTTGGAAAAGTTGCCAGTGATGTTCTGAGGTAGGTCAATCACTGTTTATTTAATCCAGTGTAAATTAATATTCCTAGTTTCACTTGATGTTTACAGTTTTCTGGTTAATAATATCCTGCACAAACAAACATTTAGTATTTTAAGTGTCAAGTCACCTTACGCTGCTTTATGTTTCGAAACAATATTGCAGTAATAAACAGGAAATGTACAGAATTAATGAGGCAGACTTCATCAAATATGAGACTAATTTAACACAATAGAAGACAATAGTGTCAGCTCTAGCTGTTCATTTAATTTAGTACTATGAATGCTGCTTTCACGTCACGTGCTATCGGAAATGGTCATTACGAGCTCGTCGCATTCAAGTGCTTTGTTGTGGGAAAGAATAATACCAGGGTGGACATTAAGTTTATTATTGCCTATTCTATTTATTTTGTCTTTCAAATTTTTAACTACTAAACTCGTATTTACGATAATTAATTTATACAATAAAAAAATAATTGTCCACTACGAGATCATGTGACGTCAGGCAATTTGCGTCATGCGAGAGCGGGAATTTCCAACCGTAACTGAACTGAATTTTCTCAGGTTCTTTAAAGATTTTTGACGATAAAATACCTTTATAATTCTTAAAGTACACAGCTTGTGTTGATATTGAATTCAACCTAATATAGATGTTCATATTTGTACAGTTTTAAATTTGAATTGCTCGTTTTTATTCAGAAGATGGTTAACGTTACAGACAAAATATCAGACGTGGGCCGTGGCCACGGTAAGTTATGTAAGTTAAGTTACGTTATTTAGATCATGTCTCATTGCTTAGAACTAATTTAAGCTGTTAGTAAAGTGCTTAATTACGTTGTATAATGTAACGTTAGCTAACGTTACTTAGGCCTACTATTGATGAAGTGACATACTCATTGTGATATGATCGCCATAAAGACGTGAATTTTACTGAAACTGACCCGTGATTTGACTGTTTACTATACAAATGTAACCTGAGAATATATTGTCTATAAAGTATTTTTATTTAAAACTAAATATATTTATCACAGGCTATTTTCACCAGAGGTTAATCCACCAATGCCAAAGTAAGTGAGGAAACACGTCTCCTGAGCTCATTTAGGACACAGATCACGATTTACAAAGGTAACGTTAAGGTACAAACGATATAAATTGTTGGACAAAATTGAACATCTAGTCGTCACCAACATTGCACGTTTAACTTGGTTTATTCGTCAGATACCAGTGTTGATGTCCGATTTGCGTAGAGACTCTTTTGAACAGGTTCTTTTGTCTGTTAAAGTGATTCTGAACACACTTGGTTTGAATCACAGGCTGTGTTCAAAATGGAGCACTAACTTACTGTTTACTGCCGAGTACACGGTTTATACTGTATGCTACAGTGTTGTCACATGACAAACATTAATTCAGCAGTCCGGGTAGTTACCTTACAAATAAATGAGCTAAGTGAAATGTTCTCTCTTTCGAGTATACTCTAGGGATGTGCGATATAGCCTAGCTAAAACAAATTATCACAATATAATATTTCATATCGTTCAGAATATCTTCTATGTCTTATATTATCTCTATGTCTTATACTAAGATAAAAAAGTAAGTGTTAAAGAAACTCTTGAACTTAAATAAAATGTTACAAAGTGTGCAATGTAAAAGTGTTAACCTAAAACATTCAAGGCATGGTAGGCCCATGATAAACAACACACAACATTTTAACAAAACGGCTCATTTTGTGCAATTTTTAACACCACTTACTAAACTCAAAAGTATAACGCAAATATAATGTTTTTTTGTTGTTGTTTTTTTCCTTATTAAGATTAATAAATGACTGGCATACTTTGTTAGAATTTGTCTATCTGATACATTACTATGAAGCGCACGTTTTCCCAAAAACAAATTGGTCATCATTACAAGACCTGTAATCTTTGTGGAATATAGCATTATAATGGGTTCTGTTCCAAGCCAATATCTCTGCACCGTAGAACTAATGTCTATGAGAGCATTGCGCTGAAAATGATCTACTCTACACTTGGTGCATAGATCGTAAACAGTTGCTTTTTTTTTTTGTTAACTTGTGAAGATAACACAAAAATGAGAATGATTCTTATTTTAATTTGGTGAACCATAAATCAGTGTTTCCATAGTGAGCTTGCTTCGTTCATCAAATATATGAAACCCCAAATTGTGTTGAGCTTACTCTCAGTACGTCAGTATTTATAACTTTTTTTCACCACACCTTTAATGCCCCGTTTGCACTGCATTTACATGATGAGACTAACAGTGTTGGGAACGTTACTTTAAAAAAGTAATTAGTTATAGTTACTCACTACTTGTTCCAAAAAGTAACTGAGTTAGTAACTGAATTACTCTATAATAAAAGTAACTCGTTACCAGGGAAAGTAACTATTTGCATTACTGTTAAAAAAATACTTTTTTTTTTAGCAGTTTTCACAAGTCAGTTGAACTTAGTAGAACAGAAGTAGTGCTTATATTGCACCTTGAAAATGCCAACTTTTCATTGGATTGCTCCTGACTCGCCATCTCTGCTGCTTCATCGAATCTCTGTTTAGCTGTTGTGTGTGTGTGTGTGTGTGTGTGTGTGTGTGTGTGGCGCGCTTGTGCTGGCATGTGTGTAAAAACACTGGATCTGATTGGCTATCAGGAAACATGACTCTGCCTTAGCCAATCATAATCGCTTACCTCGTTATTAACCCACCTCCTCACTAGCTGTGTGAGCCTCGGGGTGCGTTCGGATTACAGTTTATTCCATCAATAGCCTACATAGTAACCTTTACTGTCTATAATAGTAACGCACATAGGCGTCGATTTCGGTGGGTACACGTCCCCACCAGATTCGTCATGAGTCATTTTGTACCCACCACTTTTTGAAACATTGAGGCACGAATGTTAATACAAATAAATAAAACATCTCCAGTTAGCAGAGCATTCACATTTAGTTCGCTATTAAATATGAGATCTAGCGCTAAAATGTGTTGTTTTTGAAATCAAGCTGAGCGCTCGTTCCCGCTGCTATCAGTTGCATGGATAGTTGTTCTCTTGTGGCTCGCGCTGTCACGCACAGTCTTCACTCGGACGCGCGCTTCAATCTATCACCGTTGTGGAGACTATTCGTTTCGGTGAAATCACAAAATAAAATGCACACAAACGTGTCCCTGCTGAACAAATTCAGTTTGATGAGAGAAAAAAACAACTATAGAAGTGCAGATTCGAACCCGTAATCTCTGAAACGCTTAGCAAATGATCTACCACTAGCCCACTTGACAACTCAAATAACATTAGCGGATCGATGGATTTATTTACTGGTTGAGCAGAGAGGCTGCACAATTTGACAACTTAGTATCAGCATTTCTGAAAATGCACGTCCGAATGCATCTCTGTCCCCAGCACATTTCAAACCAAACTGACGCCCGTGGTAACGCACCGCATTTAACGTCCAGTAACGTTAACGCCGTTGTAACGACGGGAAAAGTAATTAGTTAGATTACCCCCTTACTGAAAAAATAACGTCGTTACCTAACGCCGTTCTTTCCAACACTGGAGACTAAATGATGGAACAGAAATGAGAAGGAAAGCCACAGACACAAGAATTCATAACTGCAGTTTTTAATGCTACATCAGAACCAGTACATGAACATGGCTTCACAGCACACTGAATTATAGTGGAGGATTACTCTTCATCATGTCCTTTCTGTAATAAAAGAGCAAAAAGAGAATGTAAGCGTCATTGCAATCTATGTTGTACTAAATTCCAATATTTATTTAGATAAAAAATATTTTACCTTGGAACCTGAATCACGACTTTTGGCTCTAAGCTTGTTGACCTGAGATTCAGCAATATCAGCCCTCTCCTCTGCCTCATCCAGCTCATGCTGAATCTTACGGAACTTGCCCAGATTAACATTGGCCTGTTCCTCCTAAAAACACAATGACAAAACATACGGTTAGAAATAACACTTCAGACAGCAATACTTCAATATTTGAGAGACATATTTTACTTACAGCTTCCTCAGCAGATCTCTTGTAGGATTTGACCTTCAACTGGAGTTTGTCCACCAGATCCTGCAGGCGAGCCAGATTCTTACGGTCTTCCTCAGTCTGCAAACAGGATACAAAGTGACTTCACTGTTATCTGGTATGAATTATGGTATGAAAAAAAATGCATTTATCTGCAGGTCAAAGAAAGTGACCTGGTAGGTGAGCTCCTTGATGCGTCTCTCATATTTACGGACTCCTTTCACAGACTCGCTCGCCTTTCTCTGTTCAAGCTCCACCTCATTTTCCAAATCCCTCACCTAACGAAACAGAAAATGATTATAAATTGACCAAACTCTGAACACAAATGTTCATGAATAATCGTCATTACAAAATGTATGACTAGAAAATGCATTTAGAACTGAGTTTCAGAAACTTACCCTGGCTTCCAGTTTCTGGACCTGCTTCTTGCCACCCTTCATGGCGATCTGCTCAGCCTCATCCAGACGGTGCTGCAGGTCCTTGATGGTCTGCTCCATGTTCTTCTTCATGCGCTCCAGATGAGCACTGGTGTCCTGCTCCTTCTTCAGCTCCTCTGCCATCATGGCAGCATCAGTGATGGCCTTCTTGGCTTTTTCCTCAGCATTCCTGCACTCCTGCACTGCCTCCTCAACCTCAGTCTGAAGCTGAGTATTATCTCCCTCCAGCTTCTTCTTCTGATTCAGCAGGCTGGTGTTCTGCATCAAAATAGTTTATACCATTTTAGATCAAAGTTCACTGGTGAAAGTTATGGTAATTGAGTAATTGGATCACATGAGTAAATATTTTAAACATATTACCTGGGCATGCAGGAGCTGAACTCTCTCACTGACATCCAGCAGTTCCTGCTCAGCCAGTTTCCTTCCTCTCTCAGTTTGTTCCACCATGGATCTCAGCTCATCCAGTTCAGCCTGCAGCAGATTATTGCGTCTCTCCACAATGGCGATGTTTTCTTTAAAGTCATCATTACCACGAAGAGCGTCATCTAGTTGCAGTTGGGCGTCCTGTAAAGTACAAATTTTACAAATGAAAAGACTGAAGAACTGGGTTGGATTTAACCTAAGCATCATAAAATTTTGATTTGAAGATTTGTCATACTTTGAGATGTCCATGAAGACCCTTGAGTTGCTTCTGAGCTTCTGATGCCTGTCTGTTGGCCTGGCTGAGCTGAATCTCCATCTCATTGAGGTCTCCCTCCATCTTCTTCTTTATCCTGAGAGCTTCATTCCTGCTGCGAGTCTCTGATTCCAGTGAGCTCTGCAGGGTGTCCACCACTCTCTGCTGGTTCCTCTTGGCCTGTTCCATCTCTTCATCTTTCTCTGTCAGCTTACGTTCAATATCAGCCTTTACTTGATTAAACTCCAGTTGAGCTCTCAAAATCTTTCCTTCCTCATGTTCAAGGGAGCCCTTTTAATGTGGAAGAAATGTTGTAAGTCTTTTGTCAAAAAATCACCCTTGTGTGAACAAAAAGTAAATGCTTATTTGGGGTTACCTCAGCTTCCTCCAAGGCTGTCTGGATTTCTGCTTTTTCCTGCTCCAGCTGCTTCCTAATTTTCTCCAACTCATGGATGTTTTTTCCTGTCTCTCCAAGTTGCTCAGTGAGGTCAGAAATTTCCTCTTTTAAACAGAAAAATAACTGTTAAGGAAAAATATGCTGAATATAACATCTGTTAACTCTGCAGGTAACCAAAATATAGTTACCTTGAAGGTTCTTGTTCTCTCTCTTCATGGTCTCAAGATGATCCAGGACTTCTTCGTAAGAGTTCTTCAGTTTGAAGAGTTCCGTGCTCAGAGATCTAGACTCCTTCTGTGCACTTTCTAGCTCAGTCTGAGACTCCTCATACTTCTGCTTCCACTCAGCCAAAACCTGATTAGGCATTATTAAGGTGCTTAATTAATTACTGATAAAATTACCAAAAAAGGCAAAAGTAATACATATTCAAATATTAAATCTGTATATTACCTTGTCAAAGTTTCTTTGCTTCTTGTCCAGAGCAGCAGCAGCAGCATTGGATCTCTCCACATCCACCATGAGATCTTCAATCTCATTCTGCAGCCTGTGCTTGGTCTTCTCCAGAGAGGAGCATTTAGCATTAACAGCTTCCACAGCTTCTTCTGCATCTTGGAGACGCTGAGCCAATTTCTTTCTAATTATGTCAGCAAGGAGATTTTAATGACGGATTAGAAATAATAAAACACAAAGAGGAATTTGTAAACAAACGTCTGAAAACAAAATAGTATATTCCCTGCTTCTTACTTAGCATCCTCAAGCTCCTCAGTCCTCTGAATGGCATCAGTTTCATACTTGGTTCTCCACTGAGCCACTTCAGTGTTTGCCTTGGACAGACTACGCTGCAGCTCGGCCTTGGCTTCTTGCTCCTCTTCATATTGCTCTCTCAGCAGATCGGCATCATGACGAGCAGACTGAACTGCATGGGCCAGGGCATTCTTAGCCTGAAAGAAAAAAAATAGTTATGCTTAGATGTGATTTCTGTTGCCCTATTGTGTAACAAAAAAGATTAATCTTCTAGAAAAACAAGATGGATCGGAAAACAAACCTTGATTTCCTCCTCTAGTTGTCTCTTGAGGTCCTCAATTTGCTGAGTGTAGGACTGCTTGCCTCTGGTCAACTGAGACACCAGGGAGTCTTTCTCCTCAAGCTGTCTGGAAAGTTCACCTGAAATGCCAGGAAAAATGTGTTTGTTGAAGTTATGAAACATTTTAATTTCAAAGCTAAAACTTATTCTGTAAAAATTGCTTTATTTTTAGACCTTACCATTCTCAGTTTGCAGCTTGGCTTTCTGCATGGTGAAATCATTGATAGTGCGCTGACCTTCCTCAGCCTTGGTTCTGTACTCACTCATCTGGTCTTCCAGAGTTCTGCACATTTTCTCCAGGTTGCTCTAATGTAAAAATATATTGAGTAAGTATATTATATTGATTTTAAATTATAGTTGCACATAATCCGTCTTAGTGACATACATTTCTGTTTGGCCACAAACCTTTGACTTGACAACTTGTTCCATGTTGGAGACCACATCATCAAGCTCTAACTTCAGTTCACTCTTCTCTTTTTCCAGTTTCTGCTTCACTCTCTGGAGATTGTCAATCTGCTCTCCCAGATCAGCCACACTGTCTGCATGTTTCTTCCTCAGTGTAGCCGCAGTGGACTCATGATGCAGAGTGGCCTCTTCAAGGTCTCTGCGCAGTTTCTGGAACTCAGCTTCACGTTTCTTGTTCATCTCAATCTGGGCAGCAGTGGCTCCACCAGCCTCCTCCAACCTCTCACTGATCTCCTCCAGTTCTCTGGACAGATCAGCTCTCTGTTTCTCTACTTTAGCACGGGCAGCTCTCTCAGCCTCCAGCTCTTCCTCAAGCTCTTCAATTCGGGCCTGGTAATGTAAGGAAAACCAAAGTTAAAGCAAGAATTCCTTATCGTCTACATTTTAAGAATCATAAATTTTACCTGCAACTCCTTCAGTTTCTTCTGGAGTTGGGCTGCCATTGCCTGCTCATCTTCAATCTTGCTACTGAGCTGGCTGATCTCAAAATCCTTCCTGTGTTTCAGAACATATTTGATTAGCACTATTAATAAGGATTCAGATTGTGAGCTGTATTCTTGAATAATTATTTCACCCTCTGGAAAACACACTTTTTAATCCTCTCTTCCATTTGCTGTTTGTCATTTTCCAGGTCCATCACGCTCTCTTGGGTCAACTTTAAGTCTCCCTCGAGCTTCCTCTTTGCCCTCTCCAGATCCATACGAAGCTTCTTTTCCTGTTCCAGGGAACCCTCAAGCTGGAAGGAAAATATTTTGTTCAGAATTGTAAATATCACCTTTTTCATCTACAATAGAAATATTACAAATACTTCTCACATCATCCACTTGTTGCTCCAGCTTGGCTTTGGCTTTGGTGAGTGTGTTGACTTTGTCTTCCTCACTCTGGAGGTCATCCAACGTTTGCTGATGGGCCTCCTGAAGAGCTTTCTTCTCCTTGGTGAGCTTAGCGATGATTTCATCCAGTGCTGACATTTCCTCAGTGAGGTTTTTAACCTAAGCAAAAAGGCCATTAGATCAATAAACACTCCAAACACACCATATACAGGTCCTTCTCAAAAAATTTGCATATTGTGATAAAGTTCATTATTTTCCATAATGTAATGATAAAAATTAAACTTTCATATATTTTAGATTCATTGCACACCAACTGAAATATTTCAGGTCTTTTATTGTTTTAATACTGATGATTTTGGCATGCAGCTCATAAAAACCCAAAATTCCTGTCTCAAAAAATTCGCATATTTCATCCGACCAATAAAAGAAGTGTTTTTAATACAAAAAAAAAAAGTCAACCTTCAAATAATTATGTTCAGTTATACACTCAATATTTGGTCGGGAATCCTTTTGCAGAAATGACTGCTTCAATATGGCGTGGCATGGAGGCAATCAGCCTGTGGCACTGCTGAGGTGTTATGGAGGTCCAGGATGCTTCGATAGCGGCCTTAAGCTCATCCAGAGTGTTGGGTCTTGCGTCTCTCAACTTTCTCTTCACAATATCCCACAAATTCTCAATGGGGTTCAGGTCAGGAGAGTTGGCAGGCCAATTGAGCACAGTAAAACCATGGTCAGTAAACCATTTACCAGTGGTTTTGGCACTGTGAGCAGGTCCCAGGTCATGCTGAAAAATGAAATCTTCATCTCCATAAAGCTTTTCAGCAGGTGGAAGCATGAAGTGCTCCAAAATCTCCTGATAGCTAGCTGCATTGACCCTGCCCTTTATAAAACACAGTGGACCAACACCAGCAGCTGACATGGCACCCCAGACCATCACTGACTGTGGGTACTTGACACTGGACTTCAGGCATTTTGGCATTTCCTTCTCCCCAGTCTTCCTCCAGACTTTGGCACCTTGATTTCCGAATGACGTGCAACCACTGAGCAACAGTCCAGTGCTGCTTCTCTGTAGCCCAGGTCAGGCGCTTTTGCCGCTGTTTCTGGTTCAAAAGTGGCTTGACCTGGGGAATGCGGCACCTGTAGCCCATTTCCTGCACACGCCTGTGCACGGTGGCTCTGGATGTTTCTACTCCAGACTCAGTCCACTGCTTCCGCAGGTCCCCCAAGGTCTGGAATCGGTCCTTCTCCACAATCTTCCTCAGGGTCCGGTCACCTCTTCTCGTTGTGCAGTGTTTTTTGCCACACTTTTTCCTTCCCTCAGACTTCCCACTGAGGTGCCTTGATACAGCACTCTGGGAACAGCCTATTTGTTCAGAAATTTCTTTCTGTCTTACCCTCTTGCTTGAGGGTGTCAATGATGGCCTTCAGAACAGCAGTCAGGTCGGCAGTCTTACCCATGATTGCGGTTTTGAGTAATGAAACAGGCTGGAAGTTTTTAAAAGCCTCAGGAATCTTTTGCAGGTGTTTAGAGTTAATTAGTTGATTCAGATGATTAGGTTAATAGCTCGTTTAGAGAACCTTTTCATGATATGCTAATTTTTTGAGACAGGTATTTTGGGTTTTCATGAGCTGTATGCCAAAATCATCAGTATTAAAACAATAAAACACCTGAAGTATTTCAGTTGGTGTGCAATGAATCTAAAACATATGAAAGTTTAATTTTTATCATTACATTATGGAAAATAATGAACTTTATCACAATATGCTAATTTTTTGAGAAGGACCTGTACATATAACGCTGAAAAGGCTATAAGATGTATTACAGCCAACCTTGTTCTCAGTGGCATGTTTCTCTTTCTCCACTTTGGCCAGAGTGAGCTCAAGATCATCAATGTCCTTCTTGAGCTCAGAACATTCATCCTCCAGCTTTCGTTTTTTTGCAACCAACTCTGCATTCATCTCCTCTTCATCCTCCAGTCTCTCAGTCAGCTCCTTGACTTTGGCCTCAAGCTGGATCTTGCTCTTAATCAGACCCTCACATCTCTCCTCAGCATCTACAAGATTATCTTGCTCCTATCAAAGTGGGGAAAAAAGAATTTATGAATAATTCAGTTCTTTTAAAACTTGTGAATAAAGTGAAAAGCAGTTTTATTTCCATATGGACTTACAGACTGCACTGAAAGCTGCAGGTCGTTCTTCTCTTGGAGAAGAGAAACCATCTTTTCCTCAAGCTCCTTTCTGCGGGTTTCAGATTTGGCATAAGCCTCCTTCAACTTGGTGAATTCCTCCTTCATGTTGGCCATTTCTTTCTCAGTCTCTGCACTTTTCAACAGAGGCTTGATCTTGAAGTAGAGCTTCATCCAGGGCCAATTCTTGACACCCATGAAAGCGCGTACGTTCCACTGGATCACCAACAGAGAATCTCTGTAGATATTAAATAAGAATGTTAAGTCTTGCATTTTAAATGTCACTTGGAGAATATGTTAAAGACTGAAGAGCTCAAATCTAACCTTCTTTCCACAATTTTCTGGAACTCAACTCTTGATAGAAAACCACGAGCCCTGGCCTGAATTCCAGTTATAATAAGTGCAAGACGGTCATCTCTCATCTCTTCAAGAGTTCCCAGAAGACCAGCCTTAAAAAATACCTGAATAGTAAAGAATTTTGTGTCAAAAAGGATGACAATAGGAAAAGTAGCCTTGGAAAAAATATGTTAATAAAAAAATACCTTTGTATGTCCTAACTTGTACTGGGTGTGATCGATGTCCAGAGAGCCTAGAAGTTTTTCTGCACCCTTCTTGTTATCAATGAACTGTCCCTCAGGGATAGTAGCAGGATTAAGGATGCGATATCTACCAAAAAACACACACATTAACAATTATTTTAATATGTATTTATTTTCAGGTCTAGCTAATTATTAAATTTGCAAACAGAGTTGAAATGATGCAATTTGCACATGAAAGCCATTTGGTTTCATACTAACCGTTGTTTGAAATCTCCATACAGGATCCTGTTGGGAAATCCCTTTCTGCAGATCCTGATGCCCTCCAGCACACCGTTACAGCGCAGCTGGTGCATGACCAGAGGATTCTCCATCGCCCCAGGAGTCTTAGTCTCATTGGGGATGAGGCAGCGCACAAAGTGAGGGTGAGTTGACCTCAAGTTGGTCATCAGCTTGTTCAAGTTCTCCTATGGTCAAAAAACAAACCATGACGTTGTAAGGTAAGCAATTTTGTATCGACTAACTTGTTAATCTAGTTTGATGTAATATTCCATACCCTATGGAGGGCTGACACAGTTTGGAAAGAAGAACCCTTCTTTTTAGCTCCTTTACCTCCCTTGGATTCTTGGGCTAAAACCAATAAAAAATGTAAAAGAAAATGTTTTAGCTTATATCATTCTGACACATCACAGTTCACACCCCCAAAAAATAAAGTATATATACTGAATAATCTATACTGAAGATCAGTACACACTTGAGTCAGCCCCAGAATATCCAGCAAACAGAACAGACAACAGCTTCACGGTAGACTTTTGGAAAAGTCCGACCACAGTCTCATTGAGAGGGTCCTTGTTCTTCACCAGCCAGTTTGATATATTGTAGTCCACAATGCCAGCATAGTGACCGAGGGCAAAATGGGCCTCTGGTCTACCCTTGACAATCCTAGGCTTCTGAAAGGAAGGGTTTTTCCCCAAATGGTTGTCATAAAGCTTAGCTTTAAATGTTGCATCACTGGCTTTGGGGAACATGCACTCCTCTTCAAGGATGGACATGATACCCATGGGCTATAGAGAACAAAATATAGTGTAAATAATAAGAAAAAACTGAGAACACACAAAAATGCAGCAGTACTTAAAAGGAAGTACACATGATAATGTTTATAATATTTCTGCACATAAACTTACCTTCTCAATAAGCTCAATACAAGCTGCCAAGTCCATGCCAAAGTCAATAAACTCCCACTCAATGCCCTCCTTCTTGTATTCCTCTTGCTCCAGCACAAACATGTGGTGGTTGAAGAACTGTTGCAACTTCTCATTAGTGAAGTTGATGCACAGCTGCTCAAAGGTGTTGAACTACAGGTGGAATATATTATATAATCACAATGGTCAAACAGTTGCACTTCTTGTTGGATTTGTTCTTGAATAAAAATAATCTGTTGATTTCAGCTTACATCAAAGATCTCAAATCCAGCAATGTCCAGCACACCAATGAAGTACTGGCGAGGCTGTTTGGTGTCTAGGGATTGGTTGATTCTCACAACCATCCAAAGGAACATCTTCTCATACACTGACTTTGCCAGAGCACCAATAGAGTAGTACACCTGAAAAGAGTGAACGTACATTAAAAAGTTATTTATAATATATAATCTTTTATTTCTGTAACATGATTGCAAAGCTATAAATTGTTTCATGATATGAAGTTTCTTCACCTGCTGGACACTCTGTCCCTTGGTGACCCACTCATTTCCTACTTTGACTCTTGGGTGGCACAGACCCTTGATGAGATCAGCAGAGTTCAGGCCCATCAGATATGCAACTTTGTCAGCATCTTGTGAAGAAAAAGGTTTTTGTTTTAAATTTAGAAGCACTTATCCAAAAAGTCACCAATGGCAGTGTGTTAATAATTAATATCAATTGCCTTCAGTCCCATCAGCTTCGGCCTGTTCCTCTCTTTGCTTCTGCTTGAACTTCATGTTGCCGTAGTGCATGACGGCACCAGTCAGCTTGTAGATGCCAGACTTTTCATCTGGAGTGAAGCCCAGAACATCAAAGGCTTCCTGTGGTTTAAAAATAGCAAGACAAAGCAATAAGATCAGTCTACTTTTTCTTATACCTTTTGTTGTACTTTTCAGCGGTTCTAAGTCACTTACATCAGTGGCAATAAGCTCTTCAGCATCATCAATAGATGCCACTTGTGTTTCTCCTTGGGAGATGTAAGAGTAGTCATAGGGGTTGTTTGTGATGAGCAGCATCTCTGTAATGAGTGGGCATCACAGTTAGATACAGTATGTAGACAGACACATTTGGTATGCGTTTAAAATTGTACATATAATTCCACATCAAAACTTACCTAGCAGTTCTGGTTTCTTCTGAGACAGAATCTGATAGAAGATGTGGTAGTCTCTCTCAGCCTTGAGCTGATACGTGACACGAGACTTCTCAAGCAGATCTTAATTATGAAACATTCATAAAATGATTGCTGTGTTAAATGTATATGTATGTACTATAGTTGTTCAATCGTAGTCTGAATAAAATAAAGCATACTCACAAGTCTCAATATCTGCGGAAGACAATTTTCCACTCACACCAAAGTGAATTCGGATGAATTTACCCTGTTTAGTTAGAAGAATAAAATCACATAATGATTAATGTTATTTAAATTCAGTATACACTATTTGGACACAATACATTCTTCATTATAAAGGGGGTTCTTACGAATCTGGAGGAATTGTCATTCCTGATGGTCTTGGCATTGCCAAAGGCCTCTAGGGCAGGATTGGCTTGGATGATTTGATCCTCCAGGGTACCCTATAAACAAAAATATCATCACAAAATCCTCAAATGAACAATAAATGCAGGTACCTACAATATATTTTTAGTCTCGTGAAAATATTTATACAAAAATGAATTTTAAATGAATTTATATTCATATTTTAGTACATGTAGTTACAGATATTTCAGTACAGTTAGTTTTGTGGCTATATTTACCTTCTTCTCAGAAGCTGCATCCTTTTTCCCAGTGACAGCAGCAATGCTGGCAAAATACTGGATTACTCTCTTGGTGTTCACAGTCTTTCCAGCACCAGATTCTCCACTGTGGATTTAAAGGATAGGCATTTTCATCATTTAAACACGTTAGGCCAATTTAGTCATACAGAAATCAGGCTGAAATGACTTACGTGATCAGGACAGACTGGTTCTCTCTGTCTGTTGGGTGAAATTCACAAAGAAAAAAGTTGTATGTATAATAATATCATTTTGTTTATTTTATTTAGTTGTTTAGATGTGAAATACAGTTCTGACCTGACAGCATGTACTGATATGCATTGTCAGAGATGGAGAAGATGTGAGGAGGAGCTTCAGTCCTTTTCTTGCCTCTGTAGGCTTTGACCACAGAGGAATCGTACACTGGTAGCCATTTGTATGGGTTGACAGTGACACAGAACAGCCCTGAATAGGTCTGTAATGTGACAGAACGATAAGTTCAGTACAGTTACACGTATTTACTGGCAGTAAATTCATTACTCAATGTTCATCACTCACGTAGATCATCCAGGCTGCGTAACGCTCTTTGAGGTTAAACAGCACTGCGGGCTCGTGCAAGAAGGTGAACATCGCCATGTCCTCAATTTTATCGTACTTCGGGGGGTTCTGAGGGTGAACATCAACCTCCTTAACAGTTACTGTCTGTTGAACAGAGAAAATGAATTAATGTTTTTAAAAGCTTTATATGATTGATAATATCCTAAACCTTTGGGGGTTCTATGCTTCTACTTTTATATAAATTGTATTACATATTGTTCAGCTTTTTCTGTAGTGTTGCTGGCCTTAGAAAAGCTAACTGATGACCGAGGCACCCTTACCTTTCCAAATTCAGTGTCAACAGTGACTTTGTCACCGTCTCTACTGGTGATGGAGGCTTTGACGTACTCAACCTCAGGGTCGGGCACAAAGCATTCTTTCTTCATGTCGAAGGGGCGAGTTTGAGCCTCCAGACGCTCCTTGTCTGACTTTCGTAAGAACGAGGCAGCTGACCCGAACTCTGCCATTACGGCGTCACCCATTTTGAAATCTAGAAGTATACAGCCTCATAAATATTATGTCCTTTTTTGACAAAAACTGCATTGAAGTACTCACAACAAGTGTGACCTGTAATTGGCATCCCAGTTACAGAAATGATAATCAAATGCATTCAGTACTGTATAAATATTTTTCAGGTAGATGCAAAACTTCTCACCTTGTGTTCGTCCAAACTCTGTACCCTAAAACTGCAGAGCTGGTGTTACGCTAAGGACGAAACAAAAGAGTCATTAGCGTTTGAGATCACTGATGTGATTTTGCTCATTACTGATCAGAAAAAAATCCCTACATCTAAACTTGTAATGGAATTATCTTATAGTTTCAGCTTTGGAGAAAGTGTTTGTGAGGTCCAGGAAATCTTCCTTGGTCTTTTTGTTTGGAGGTTCTTTGGTTCTTACCTTGGGATGTCCTGTGTGTTGTGTCACTCCAGAGTTGATGCTACCTTTTTAAAGGGAGTCACTGATCCCAAAATGGTGGTTTGTCGTGGATGCCCCACCCTTGTCCCGCTAAATAAACCTTCAAATGATTGGATGGCACAGGGTGTCCTACGGCAGTTGTCATATATGGTGTGATGTAACAATAGGCTTCTGGGAGGAAGGACAAAAGAACACCCATGTTGCCTAAAAGATTTTTCAACACCATCCTAATCTGGAACTCCTTTTACAGCGTTGTCTCAGGTTAACAAGAACAACAGTTGGCTATTTTGGATCCCTTCCTCATTGACTTCTGAGAAACGTGAATCTGTCATGGTATGCTACAAGAATTCTTATTGTCTTGCTCAGCCTCACCATTTTTTTTCCTCAGAAAGACAAGCTTTGCAAAGAGCTGACATATGCAATACATCCAATTAATATTAAAGCTTAATGCATTGACACAGATTTTAAAGTTTCTTCAGTTACTACTTAGGGACTTTATTCTCTTATATAAGACGTTGATCAATTCCATTTATCTAAAGTACCTCTGTCAGCTCAAGGCAAATCACCCTTTTGTCAAAGTATCGTCTGCACACTTTTTGTGAGATATCAGGTATTTGTAACTTTTGCACACATTGTAGATGTTTTAATATGTCATTGCTTTAGACCATCATATTAGCTGGAGGCATAAAAGAAGATGTGACAAATAATTCAGGCCTGTCTAGATTGAGGTGATAGACAGTCAACAGTTGGTCTTCTGTGTTGGGAGACAAGGTCGTGGAGATCTACTGCTCGATTGTCACGGTCTGTACCGCTGGACCTCAACCTCTTGCTCTTCTTGTTGACATCCCATTGTTTTTCCTCTATCCTTGAGTACAAAGATAACCATACTGCATTTTTCTCCACTTCTTTACAGTCACTGAGGACAGCTGTATACGGGGTCCTCTGCGGTGTGAGAGGCTGCAGCAGCTGTTCTCAGTGCTGCAAATGTTGTGGTGTGAATTTTTTCAAGTGCTACATCTTTTATTAGGAACCTTGGGATCTTTTAATGTAAGGATTAAGATCAACATGTGATCCTTTCAACATCATCAGTATCTAATGATGTTAGAACATGCATACTTATGAATAATATACTCTCCTGTTGTTTTAGTCAGTTGTCAGGATCCTAAAATATCACATTCATAGCACCCTTCTATAGTGTTCACTTGACCCAATTGTCATGCTAGGCTTTGAAGGTCACAACAGCATTGTTTTAAACCTTTTATTTTATTTTATTATCCACAAAGTTTCCTGACTTGCAAACCCAATTATTATAAATTATATAAACGTGGCAAACATAATGCAAACATTTAATCATTAACAAGTGAAACTAAAGCAAAAAATAAACAAGATTAAATAAGGCGGAATGATTTAGGGGGGAAAATCCATTTGCAATTTTTCTGATAAAAATTCTGATTTAAGATACGATGTAAAAAAATCAGGCTAGCTGTGCTTGTTTGTAGGGCTGTAGGCAAAATGTTGTGATTATATATCATTATGGCTATAAAGTAATAATAATAACTAAAAAAAAATGTTAAAAAAATAGTGAATAAAAACAAAATACATATCTATTGTTACATTTCTCTGTCAAATCAAAAATAGAGAATTTAAAAATTAAAAATAATATATTTTTTTTAAACAGTTATAATTATATATTATATATACAACTGTATAATTACAATGCTTACACAAATACAAACACTGGTGGATAATCAGCTTCTTGTGTGTGAGAACAATTAAATCACAGCATTTGTGATTTCATAATTGCACTAAGCCATATCTCGATTTTGGTTTTATGTCATGCAGCTCAAAGTAAATGTTCTTAACCTGCATAAACTGCTGTTTCCAACTTGTGTATATCAAAAATGTGGCAAACAACTTTCCGTATAAATCAGATAACATCCTATCATATCCTAATAATCAATCAATATTTGTATAGCAATATTTAGGGACATATAAGGTTATCCCGACTGTTTGTTTTTCTTATTAACAGGTCTTGAAGGTCTTAACATCATAAAGCCAGTTGGACCCATTCATCACTAGGACCTTGGGGGGGTCAGGGATTATTTCTGGTTAGCATTTAAGAGTGTTGGGTCAAGCAGATGTTTTTTCAAGGTTTAGATTCAATTTTTCAATTATTTGTGGCATGTTGCTTACATGATTTTAGTGTTTAGTGCGAACTCCTCATTAAGGCCTTCACACTGGATTAGCAGGAGATCTGGAGAACCTTCACATCCTGTCTCTTTTCCTGGAAGCTGCCAGGTCCATCTCTTGCTATGACGAGGTGGAACATTCTGATCCACACTCTTCCCTGAGACGGAGGCGGTTCATTCTCAGCTGTTTAGGCCCTTTGTCGTCTCAGCTCACCAAAGGGTCAATAACTTGACCCATTGTACTTCATGACCACTGAGCAGGCTATTAATGGAGACTAAGGGGGTCTGTTTGATTTACTTGGACAAGTGTCCAATGGACGTCACATGATGCTTTTGCTCCTTTGATTGAGTTGCTTGTCATTTGTCCGTTATCCCTTGTTCAAGCCAGCTGGATCATGGAGACAGAGAATCAGAGAATACAGGTATTAATATGTGCATTATCTATCTATCTATCTGAATTTTATTCTTCTTCACAATTAGGAAAATTGGCATGACTTTTGAAATCATGCATGACTACAAATGTTTCTTTTTCCCTCACATTCTTGACCCTGGTTTTTCTGCCCCCACTCAGCCACACATAAACCCTGTGCTCCCCGCTGGAGAAGATCCAACACATATCTGAAGCACAGATGAAGGTAATGCAAAGCAATGCTTTTTCTTTTTGATATTTAGTTGCTCAGTGTTTTAATTGACAGGAAAAATGTTTTAAGTATCATATTTCATAAATACTGAATGAAACTGTTTAATAAACTAAAAACAACCACATGTTAATATTATGTGAGAACCATTGAAGTAGTAAAATGACACATTAATCTTTACAAAATATCTGTAATTTCATTTACATTGTCATTGGTTATGATTGTTAAAGGGTTAAATGACTGGATCATACTTCACACCAAAAAAGAATAATGTTTGCATTAAGAAATTGTAGCCTTAAATCTTTTAAATTCGTAGTTGCTTTCTGTAATGTGAAAAATATTGCTGTAATATAGGAACATTTATTTAAAATGTAAAGTATGTTTTTAAAGTACAATCAAAATCTTTATCATTATAGTATCTGAACTGAATTTATTTTACACTGATATATTCGGATGTTATCCAAATGAAGTCACAATTAGTTGATGAACTAATAATTTACAAAACATGACTATACATTCATAAATGATTAATACGTGACAATTAATACGTACAACAATTTACAAATGTGTTGTAAGTTATCTTAAAAAATTGTAAATCATGAAATAATCAAACAGATCATTAGTATATGGTTAATTTTGAACAGACCAGCTTACAACTGCATGATCCATCAATAAATTATATACTGAGGATTCACTAATGGTTTGCTTATCATTTGTTCATGATTAACCATTTTTATTAAGATGATACTAAAACAATTAGGTAAAAAGTATTCAGCAACTATTAGTTTATAGTTTATTCATACTACGAGCTAATTAAACTATAATTGTGTTAATTACAGTGACAATGAATGGAGAACTCACTATATTATATTAACCATGTAGAGACTAAAATATATGAACTATGAATAAACTATAGTTTGTTAATAATTTGTAAGTACGTTATTCCTGTATACTTATTATAAAGTGTTACCAAATTGTTTTAGTATCGTTATCTCAATCAACAATGGTTAATCATGAACAAACCATTAGTAAATCATTAGTATATATAATAGTATGTAAGCTTGTCTGTGTTCAAAAGCATGACTTATAGTCAAAGGATTCCTGTGGGTTATGTTAAATCCTTTCACTCATCAGCACAGACTTGTGTTGTGTGTGGGATCTAGCGATAATGTGAACCTGTTTTACCTTCCACTGAAGCTCACATGCAGGTGCACAGGGTTTAAAGACTCCATCTGTGTCAGAGAAGACAGCTGTCTCTACCCTCTCTAGTCAGCACTTACATTGCAGCAAAAACTACAGTGTTCAACACCTGTTATAGATGGTGTGTAAATGCAGGAACTAAAGTGCTGATCTAAAGTGTAAATATTCCTCACTTGTAAATGTTAACTGTCATTTGTATATCTTTCTTACCTGTTACAAATTATGTGAATATGCATACAAGTCTTTTACAACACGAATGCCGAATTAAAAAAACTATGCGGCAAACCGTCATTTTTAAAATATTTTGAAAATGTATCACTTACATTTTGCTCACTTTTCCCCCCTATTTTCCTCTTCTCTGCACCAGATTGGTAGTGTCGCCGCCTCTTTATTTTCAAACATCACACACGACTGGCACAGAAAACTTTAGAGAACGTATTATTACCACGCATTACCTGAACATCTGGTATGGGGCCCCCTGGTGGTCATGGGGGCCATATGCAAATACTTATATCACTTATTAGGTAGGGCCGGCACTGCTTGCATCTTACATTTTTGTGCTTTTGAACATAGACCAGCTTACAACGTCAAGATGCATGAATAAATTATATACTGATAATTTACTAATGTTTTTTTCATTAAGTGATTAATAGTATATCAACTAATAACTTATTCACCATCTACTAATGATTTACAAAAAAAGGTAAGATAACTTGCAACACTTTTGTAAATCGTAAATCGTAAATTGTAAATTTCCTGGGTCAAAAATGGTCTTCAATGGTCTTAAGCTGCAAACAGGCATCATCACACCATTTTACGAAATCATCAACCACTGGACCATGGCACATTTCATTGTCTTCTAGAAGACTCACAATAACTGTGTCATCTGCAATTTTTTAAAAAAATCCTATTTTTATATTTGCTTATACAATCATTTGTATATAAAATATACAATAAGGGAGACAAAACACATCCTTGAGAAGAACCTGTAAATGTTATCAGGGGGGCTGAGAGACTACCATTTACTCTCACTCTCGGAGTTCGTTCAGTTAAAAAAGCTAAGACCCAACCTACCAAGTTAAGATCGAGACCAAAATTAGTGATTAACTTATCTGCTAAAATATGGGGTTGTAGAGAATTAAAAGAAGATGAGAAATCAATAAATAAAAGCTTGGCGTGTGTTTTAGATGTTGCAATACCATATTTAGTAGAGTTACTGTTGCGTCTCCAACACCTCGCTTAGTTCTGTATGCAAACTGAAGGGGTTCTAACAGATTCTTAGTTTTACCTAACAATTCTTCTTTTACTAATTTCTTAAAGCATGAGGTGAAGGGGGGTGAGTAAATTATCAGCAAAAGTTTTTTTTTAAGTCAACTTATCCTTTAACAATGAAAGTCTATTTAAATATAGCATAAGCATTTACATAAATTGTTACATTGTTGTTCATGGTACTTAACTTGCATTAACAAATTTGAACAGATTGAACCCTGTTGTAAAGTTGTAGCAAAGGTAGTAAAAAAAAACATTCCTGAGCAATACCAGTGGAAATGTTTAAGATATTTCTGAAGCCTTTATGTGTAAATTGTGAATACATTAATTGGTGTTAAACAAAGAAACATACAATGAGAAATTAAAGGAATAAAAAGTTGTGACAACCTGCCCCATCCTGCTTTACATGGATGCCTAGAAAGTATGCTTCATGTTATATTTAATGGTGGTGCTGCTCTCAAGTGGTGGTGACTGACTATTGCAGCTCTCACATTCACAGCATTGTGGAGGTTACTTGAGGTTTAGAAAGAAAAGAAAAAACTTTAGGTTTAGAATTAAAACATTGCCAAATTAATTGACGAGAAAGAGATTGTGCTGAAATGAGCTGAACTGTAAATTCCTTGTCTAACGATGATGGCTGTTTCCAACCATTATTTATATTGACTGTAATTCAAATCATAATTCACGTTCACCATAGAGATGTAATAGTGATGAAAGAGGAATCAATTCGGTGTTTGAGCTCTATCTGAAATGCCTCCCTCCCTCCCTCCCTCTCTCTCTCTCTCGCTCTCTCTCTCTCTCTCTCTCTCCCTCCCTCCCTCTCTCTCTGCAAGAGCTGAGATCTGTATTTCACAGATAAACAGATATTGATTTTCAAAACACATCCAAATTATATACTTTCACTCTGATAGTTAAATTTAGCAGTTAATCTTGAATCCTTAACTTTGAAGTATGATCAGTATGATAAACGTAATGCCTTTTACAAAGAAAGATTTCACTTGAAATATTGGTAAAATTGTAATTGTTGTTGATTAACCTGTGAAATCTTTTTAATAATTTTTAATCACTGTATCAGTGATGGCCGCACCGTTTGTCCCGGTTCCGGTTCCGATAGACCGAGCCCCCCGGAGAGAGCAGCCGTCTCAATGCCGGACCGAAGCCAGAGTCCCGTGACCCGGGCCAGACTCAGCGGCTCCGAGCAATCCGTGCAGTTCTCCAGCTCCCCGAACCCCGAGAGCGCGCCGGAGAGCCCGGGTCACTGGCAGGAACGGCCCATCACACCCACTGTACTGGGATATGAGGTGATGGAGGAGCGGGCCAAGTTCACTTTTAGTGCAATTAGAAATATATAGATCTAGGTTAATATGAGCCTTCTCATTAAATTATTTATTATTTTGTTTCGTTAGTGCCAAAATTGGAGGAGAAAAAAAATTCCATACAGTATAAACACCTTGTTTCTTTGTATGGTTGACCCTACTTCATTTGACAATTTAAGTCAAGTCACCTTCATTTATAAAGCGCTTTTAACAGTATTGATTGTTTCAAAGCAGCTTTACAGTGATAATAGAAATTACCGTATATATTGTTTAGGCTTTACAACAGCTCTAGGATAAAACTATTGTCCAGCTAAAGATAGTCTTGATAGTCAAACCTAAAAAACGCAAACCCTCGAAAATGCAGACGGCGAGCACATGCGCATCACGTGTTCAGTCAATAGGTATGCGCGTTTGAATATATATGTGCGCAGGCGTGTAGTCCTGCTTCACAAATCAACCCTCAACAAACTACTTGTCTGGCCTTAAAAATTTATTATACATACATTTTTGTTGCGTCTGCAAAGCCAGGCGAGCCAGAATTATCCCGACAAGTTTTATCTGTACAGAGGTAAAGGGAAGGAGGCCTTCACACCATAGAGACTAGTTGACACTTCAGGACTGCGTTGTCGTCGTGTCTAGGCGCTGGTCCTTCCTCAGATCTGGATACGGCCTGGATCCGGCGGACTGCGGTGTACCTCTGGATAAACAGAGAGACTAATATCAGCGTAGACGCCATCCTTCTTATGACGTATCAAGTAGATCAGGATTTATGGGAAGTGTTCCTGGTCCCGGCTGATCTAAACTATGCAGCCTAACATTGAATTATAGAAGTCTATAATGTGTTATGTGTATGCTAGGCCAAAGAGATGTTTTTAGTCTAGATTTGAACTGACAGAGTGTTTTCTGCTTCCCATACAATGTTATGAAGATTATTCCAAAGTTTTGGTGCTAAATAGGAAAAGGATCTACCGGCATGCAGCAGTCGATTTTGATATTCTAGGTATTATCAACTGGCCGGAATTTTGAGATTGCAATAGACGTGAAGGACTATAATGCGTTAAGAGCTCGCTCAAGTACTGCGGAGCTAAACCATTTAGTGCTTTGTAAGTAATCAGCAATATTTTAAAATGTATACAATGTTTAATAGGGAACCAATGTAGTGTTTACAGATCCAGGCTAATATGGTCATACTTCCTGGTCCTGGTAAGAACTCTAGCTGCTACGTTTTGGACCAGCTGTAGTTTATTTATTAAGCGTGGAGGGCAACCACCCATAATAGCATTACAATAATCTAGCCTTGATGTCATGAACGCATGAACGAATTGTTCTGCATTTTTCATTGAGAGCATATGACGTAATTTAGATATATTTTTAAGATGAAAAAATATGGTTTTACAGATACTAGACACATGACTTTCAAATGAAAGATTGGTATCAAAGAGCACTGACGACAAAGACTTGACAGAGCAGCCATCAAGTGTTAGACATCTGCTATGCATTCCGTTAATTTTGTGAATTGGTAAGTTTCATCAGGGAGTGAAGAAATATAGATCTGAGTATCATCAGCACAACAGTGAAAGCTAATGCCATGGTTCCTAATGATATCTCCCAATGGTAGCATGTACAGAGCAACAGCAATGGTCCTAGTGCTAAGCCTTGTGGTACACCATACCTTTTGATCGATAAGACATATTTTCATTTACTGCTACAAACTGATAACGCTCAGATAAGTATGATTTAAACCATGCTAGTGCAATTCCAATAATGCCAACATTATTTTCGAGTCTATTTAAAAGAATGTTGTGGTCGATAGTGTCAAATGCAGCACTAAGATCGAGTAACACTAATAGAGAGATACAACCACGACTCAGATGATAAGAGCAAATCATTTGTGACTCTGATGAGAGCTGTTTCAATGTCTAAATCCTGATTGAAAATCCTCGCAGATATCATTTATTTCTAAAAAAGGAACATAGTTGTGAAGATACTGCCTTTTCTAGTATTTTTGACATAATAGGTAGATTTGAGATCGGCCTGTAATTGACTAATTCTGTAGGATCAAGTTGCGTTTTTTTAACAAGCGGTTTAATCATAGCCAGTTTTTGGTACGTATCCTAATGACAAAGATGAATTAATCATATTTAGAAGAGGATCTAATAATGAGTTTAGAAAATTCTTCCTCTCCTATAGCAATGAATGAATAAAAATTTTCATCAGGGAGGCTACAATGCACTGCCTGATGCAATACTGTAGTAGATGGTTGTATAGTTATAATTTTCTCCCTGATATTATCAATCTTGTAAGTAAAGAAGTTCATAAAGTCATTACTGCTGTGCTGCTTGGAAACGTCTGGGCTAGAAGCTTTATTTTTCGTTAATTTAGCCACTGTTTCAAATAAATACCTAGGGTTTTGTTTATTTTCTTTTAATAGGGTTGAAAAGTAACCAGATCTAGCAGCTTTTAAGGCCTCTCTGTATGCAATTGTGCTCTCTTTCCATGAAATGTAAAATATCTCTAGTTTTGTTTTCTTCCAGTTGCGCTCCATTTTTCTGGCCGCTCTCTTAAGGGCCTGAGTGTTCTCGTTGTACCGTGGTGTTGGACTATTTTCTTTAATCTTCTTTAAGTGCAAAGGAGCAACTGTGTCTAAAGTGCTGGAAAAGAGAGAGTTGGGATGCTAAGATGATGAAACCGATCAGGAAGATTATTAATAAAGCAGTCTTTTGTGGCAGAAGTGATAGGTCTAACATATTTGTAACACAAAGTCGCCTTTGCAGCCTTGGCTAAATTTACACGAGACTAGATAATGATCTGAGATGTCATCGCTCTGCTGCAGAATTTCAATGGCATCAACATTGATTCCATGTGATAATATTAGATCTAGAGTATGATTACGACAATGAGTAGGTCCTGACACGTGTTGTCTAACTCCAATAGAGTTAAGAATGTATTTAAATGCCAATCCCATTGCATCTTTTTCGTTATCTACATGTATATTAAAATCACCAACAATTAGGGCTTTATCTGCAGCCAGTACTAACTCTGATTTTATAATAAAAAATCTGATTTAAATACTAAATTCTTTGATAAAGTCTGTATGGTGCCCTGGTGGCCTGTATACAGTAGCCAGCACAAATCTAAAATGTGATTTATCATTTACACTAGTTATTGTTACATTAAGCATCAACGCTTGAAAAGAATTATATTTAAAACTAGACTTCTTAGTAATTCTGAAAATATTACTATAAATTACAGCAACACCTCCCCCTTTACCTTTCAGACAAGGTTCATGTTTATAACAGTAATCTTGGGGGGGGTGGACTCATTTAAAGTATAATGTAATTGTTTGGTTTTAGCCAGGTTTCTGTCAAACACAGCACATCTAGGTTATAGTCTGTAATCATATCATTAACAATAAGTGCTTTTGAAGTAAGGGATCCAATATTCAGCAACCCGAGCTTTATCATTTGTTCATTTGTATTATATCTATTTTTTACTTGTTGAACATAAATTACATTTTTACACTTAGATGGGTTTGGAAGTTTTTTGTATTTCCTAATTTGGGGAAAAGACACAGTCTCTATATGATGATATCTAGGTGAAAGAGTCTCTATGTGATGGGATTTATCTGACCTCAGTGACGTGAGACAGCTAGCAGATGGTCGGTTTAGCCAGTCTGTCTGCTTCCTGAACTGGGCCCCAGTTCATTTTATTTAAGAACATTTAGAGTTAAGTTTGAACTAGATCTTACACTAGACTAGTCTGTGGCACATAGAGTATATTCAGGCAACTGACTTACTGTTGTGTTTTGGATCATGTTGGGATATTGCAATGTTTACATTGTTAAAAAAAAAGACAAAAGAGGATGAGGGATTCATTTTCATGTTTGGTTTATTCTACAGAACTACAGAAGAGATTGTCACAGCAATCAATGTTTATAGAGATCCATCTAATAGTTCACTCTTCATCAGCCCCCTTCTGTTAGGAAGAAGAAGCAAAAACAAATGTTAAAGGTAAGCTGATCCAGTTCAAAATTAAACTCTACACCACTAATCAATAGTGATGGTATTTATTTTTTCAATAGCCACACTTGTTAAATACTTATAAACAAGGTTAATTTTTGTTTTGTGAAAGAGCCATGCGTTAAAAGTCAGATGGCACTTAAGCTACTTTATGATTTGCTGTATGTCTGAACAAAAGAAATAAAAGTTAACTAGTATCTATAGCTACAATATTGAATTGCTTAGCATAATATTTGTCTCCATTGCATCGTATTACATTGATTCGCATCGTGTTGAATCGAATCAAAATCGGATCACACCGGATCGTTATAGTAGTGAATCGTATTGCATCGCATCGGTAGCTGCTTATATCTATCTTTAATGTATCGTATCGTTGGCTATGCATCGAGATGCGTATCGCACCGGCCTCAGCTATGGAGATGCACATCCCTACTAAAGTCACTAAAAAGTGCCAATCTACTGTGACTATTTACTTGTTTGTTTTTCTTTTGTGTGACCAAACCACTTGTTTTAAGTGCCTAGTCTTACTTTATTTGATCCTGTATCACGAGTCTTGGCTCTCAGCTTGTTGACCTGAGATTCAGCAATATCAGCCCTCTCCTCTGCCTCATCCAGCTCATGCTGTATCTTACGGAACTTGCCCAGATTGGAATTGGATTGTTCTTCCTAAAGATTGCACACAACAGCATTAGTGAAAATCAAAAGATGCAATTACTACAAAAGTCGTCTCATATGATGGCATAAGTGGGGACAAATACTTACCGCAACCTCAGCAGATCTCTTGTAGGATTTGACCTTCAGCTGGAGTTTGTCCACCAGATCCTGCAGGCGAGCCAGATTCTTTCGGTCTTCCTCAGTCTATGCAAAGCAAAAAATGTTTTTAGTATATGCAATATACATTTAAATACTGTAAGACAGCACTTTATGTATTTTTAACAAATAACATGATCAAATCAAGCTGGGGCAAAATTGTTATTAGGCAACATTTTTCCTACCTGGTAGGTGAGCTCCTTGATACGTCTCTCATATTTACGAATCCCCTTGACCGAGTCACTGGCCTTTCTCTGTTCCATCTCCACCTCACTTTCCAGCTCTCTCACCTAACAGATGTGTAACAATTTTAGTATAAATTTTTAAAATCTTAGAATAAGCAATTTGACAGAAACAAGCATCAATACTTGTTTCTAAAAACTTACTCTGGCCTCCAGTTTCTGGACCTGCTTCTTGCCACCCTTCATGGCGATCTGCTCAGCCTCATCCAGACGGTGCTGCAGGTCCTTGATTGTCTGCTCCATGTTCTTCTTCATGCGCTCCAGATGAGCACTGGTGTCCTGCTCCTTCTTCAGCTCCTCTGCCATCATGGCAGCATCAGTGATGGCCTTCTTGGCTTTTTCCTCAGCATTCCTGCACTCCTGCACTGCCTCCTCAACCTCAGTCTGAAGCTGAGTATTATCCCCCTCCAGCTTCTTCTTCTGATTTAGCAAGCTGGTGTTCTGAGCATAGACAATATTGACATTCATATAGCCTTTTGATTATATTGTTTACTAAGAGGCTTTATTTTGCATTGTATTAGTACAGATGTGTCACACCTGAGAATGCAGGAGCTGAACTCTCTCACTGACATCCAGCAGTTCCTGCTCAGCCAGTTTCCTTCCTCTCTCGGTTTGTTCCAGCATGGATCTCAGCTCATCCAGTTCAGCCTGGAGCAGATTGTTGCGTCTCTCCACAATGGCGATGTTCTCTTTGAGATCATCATTACCACGAAGAGCGTCATCTAGTTGCATTTGGGCATCCTGTAAAGTACAAATTTTACAAATAAAAAGACTGATGAACTATGTTGGATTTCTTCTAAGCGTCTTAAAATCATGATTTGAAGAATTGTCATACTTTGAGATGTCCATGAAGACCCTTGAGTTGCTTCTGGGCTTCTGATGCCTGTCTGTTAGCCTGGCTAAGCTGAATCTCCATCTCATTGAGGTCTCCTTCCATCTTCTTCTTTATCCTGAGAGCTTCATTCCTGCTGCGAGTCTCTGATTCCAGTGAGCTCTGCAGGGTATCCACCACTCTCTGCTGGTTCCTCTTGGCCTGCTCCATCTCTTCATCTTTCTCTGTCAGCTTACGTTCAATATCAGCTTTGACCTGATTGAACTCAAGCTGAGCTCTAAGTATCTTGCCTTCCTCGTGTTCAAGGGAACCCTATGAAGAGTAAAATGGGTGTTTGTTATAATTGAGATTTAAAGTTTTTGTTTAGCCCTGTGTTTTGGGGTGGGAGGTGACCTCCCTTAAAAATAATCTGGAATGATCAATTGCTTTAAACAACAGCTTGATTTAAATACATTTTTCAAATTAATAATTTTTTTTAGGGGGAAATGGTTATTTTACCTCAGCCTCTTCAAGAGCAGTTTGTATCTCTTGTTTCTCCTGCTCCAGTTGTTTTCGTAGTTTCTCCAGCTCATGAATATTCTTCCCACTCTCACCAAGTTGCTCAGTGAGGTCAGAAATTTCCTCTTTGCAATAGAAATAACACGTGAGCTCACAAATACAAGCAATTAAAGTAATGGTTTGGAGTTGTAAGACCCACTCTTACCTTGGAGATTCTTGTTCTCCCTTTTCATACTCTCCAGGTGGTCCAATGACTCCTCATACGAGTTTTTCAATTTAAAGAGTTCAGTGCTCAGAGATCTAGCTTCTTTTTGGGCACTTTCCAGTTCAGTTTGGGACTCCTCATACTTCTGCTTCCAATCAGCCAGGACCTGGATAAATTTAACAAGGCCAATTGGTCATTGAGAGCAGCTCAGTTTGCTGTTGTTTTGTTTTGTAAATATATGGCAAATTTTTCCAGCTAATGACAAAATGTACTTTCTCTCCTTACTTTATCAAAGTTTCTTTGCTTCTTGTCCAGTGCAGCAGCAGCAGCATTGGATCTCTCCACATCCACCATGAGATCTTCAATCTCATTCTGCAGCCTGTGCTTGGTCTTCTCCAGAGAGGAGCATTTAGCATTAACAGCTTCCACAGCTTCTTCTGCATCTTGCAGACGCTGAGTCAGTTTCTTCCTGTAATAATCAAAATACAAAATATATTGAACATCAGAAGCATCATTCATTAAACTGTATTTAAATGTGTTTTATAGTCCACAAACTATAGCAGAGAATTTAGAAAAGTGTCTTATCACTAAAGACAAAACTTTTAAATGTTGTTTGTTTCTTACTTTGCTTCCTCCAGCTCCTCAGTCCTCTGGATGGCATCAGTTTCATACTTGGTTCTCCACTGAGCCACTTCAGAGTTTGCTTTGGACATACCACGCTGTAGCTCAGCCTTGGCTTCTTGCTCCTCCTCATATTGCTCCCTCAGCAGATCAGCATCATGACGAGCAGACTGAACTGCATGGGCCAGGGCATTCTTTGCCTGAAGACAAACAAAAACAAACAAATATTTTCAGCCAGTTGTTTATTACAATAGTGAATTTGTATGTCTTTAGCAAATATTTTAGACATTGAAGGAGATTTTGAAAACCTTGATTTCTTCTTCGAGCTGTCTCCTGAGGTCTTCAATTTGCTGAGTGTTGGACTGCTTGCCTCTGGTTAACTGAGTCACCAGGGAGTCTTTCTCCTCCAACTGTCTGACAAGTTCACCTAAAATACAATATTAAAAAATATTGACTTTTATCCAATTATCATTATTGTAGAGTTTGGTAACAACAATATTTTGTGTTCTTACCATTTTCAGTTTGCAGCTTGGCTTTTTGCATGGTGAAATCATTGATAGTGCGCTGACCTTCCTCAGCCTTGGTTCTGTACTCATTCATCTGGTCTTCTAGAGTTCTGCACATTTTCTCCAGGTTTGTCTTGAGGATAAATTATATCGTAGTTGATAGCTTTCTTTGACTGACAACACATACATTATGGACTCTCACCATAATTTCTTTCGCTCACCTTTGCCTTTACAAGCTGCTCCATGTTGGAGACCACATCGTCCAGTTCCAGTCTGAGTTCACTCTTCTCTTTCTCCAGCTTCTGCTTCACTCTCTGGAGATTGTCAATCTGCTCTCCCAGATCAGCCACACTGTCTGCATGTTTCTTCCTCAGTGTAGCCGCAGTGGACTCATGTTGCAGAGTGGACTCTTCAAGGTCTCTGCGCAGTTTCTGGAACTCAGCTTCACGTTTCTTGTTCATCTCAATCTGGGAAGCAGTGGCTCCACCAGCCTCCTCCAACCTCTCACTGATGTCCTCCAGTTCTCTGGAGAGATCAGCTCTCTGTTTCTCTACTTTAGCACGGGCAGCTCTCTCAGCCTCCAGCTCTTCCTCAAGCTCTTCAATTCGGGCCTGGCAATGTGCATAAATAAAAATGTAAGGTTACAAATCCTATCTATCCTATCTTATTAAGACATATACAAAGTTTACCTGCAACTCTTTCAGTTTTTTCTGGAGTTGGGACTCCAAAGCTTGTCCATCTTCAATCTTGCTATTGAGCTGGCTTATTTCAAAGTCTTTTCTGCCAAGTAAACAGGATGACACATGAATAATTACATGCATAGTCAAATTAAAATATCAGGTAACACTTTACAATGGGATTCCATTAGTTAACGTTAGATAATGAATTGAACAACATTAACTAACAATGAATAATACATTTGTTACAGTATTTATTAAACTTTGTTAACAATAATTAATAAAAAAAACTTTTCATTGTTAGTTTGTTATTAGCTCAGGCCCATTTAATAAAATTAACAGTATTAACAATATTTAACTTGAGTTTAATAATGTTACTACATGTTTAAACTTAGATGAACTAAGATTAATAAATGCTTAGAAGTATTTTTCATTATTAGTTTGTTAAATTATTAGTTAACTAAAGTCAAATGGAACCCTATCGTAAAGTGTTACCAAATATCTTTTAATATTAATATATATATATATATTAATATAAAATATATTACTTCTTTAGCCGCTCCTCCGTCTGCTGCTTATCATTTTCCAAATCCATCACATTCTCTTGAGTCAACTTCAAGTCACCCTCAAGCTTTCTTTTAGCTCTCTCAAGATCCATACGAATTTTCTTTTCTTGTTCCAGAGAACCTTCAAGCTAAATTTCATCCCAAGAATATACAAATAATTATGCAACTAATTAAAAAAGCTACTCATTTTAATTTTAGTGTTATATTTTCTGAACCTTACATCATCCACTTGTTGCTCCAGTTTGGTTTTGGCTTTGGTGAGTGTGTTGACTTTGTCTTCCTCACTCTGGAGGTCATCCAGCGTTTGCTGATGGGCCTCCTGAAGAGCTTTCTTCTCCTTGGTCAGCTTAGCGATGATCTCGTCCAAAGCTGCCATCTCTTCTGTCAGGTTTTTAACCTGTAGAAATGTGTCACTGTATCAACAGACCCTTAATACACCATTATTGTATCAATAACAGGTTCAGTGTTGAAAACTGACCTTGTTCTCAGTGGCATGTTTCTCTTTCTCTACTTTGGCCAGAGTGAGCTCAAGATCATCAATGTCCTTCTTGAGCTCAGAACATTCATCCTCTAGCTTTCGTTTCTTTGCAGTCAGCTCAGCATTCATTTCATCTTCATCCTCCAGCCTCTCAGTTATTTCTTTGACTTTGGCCTCAAGCTGGATCTTGCTCTTGATCAGACCCTCACATCTCTCCTCAGCATCTGTAAGATTATCTTGCTCCTATCAACATTAAAAAAAACAATAAAACTTATTTTGTTTTCTGACTTGTTTGAAATGTGAAAAGTGCAGAGTTGGAGTCCCATGTGAACTTACAGACTGTGCTAAAAGCTGCAGGTCGTTCTTCTCTTGGAGAAGAGAAACCATCTTTTCCTCAAGTTCCTTTCTGCGGGCTTCAGATTTGGCATAAGCCTCCTTCAACTTGGTGAATTCCTCCTTCATGTTGGCCATTTCTTTCTCGGACTCTGCACTTTTCAGCAGAGGCTTGATCTTGAAGTAGAGCTTCATCCAGGGCCAATTCTTGACACCCATGAAAGCACGTACGTTCCACTGTATCACCAACAGAGAATCTCTGTAGATATTAAATAAGAATGTTCAGTCTTGCATTTTAAATGTAACTTGGGGAATATATTAAAGAATGAAAAGCTAAAATCTAACCTTCTTTCCACAATTTTCTGGAACTCATCTCTTGATAGAAAACCACGAGACACGGACTGAATTCCAGTTATAATAAGTGCAAGACGGTCATCTCGCATCTCTTCAAGACCACCCAGAAGACCAGCCTTAAAAAAGACCTGAATAGTAAAGAATGTTGGGTCAAAAAGGATGACAGTGGAAAAGTGGCTTTGGAAAAAGTTAATGTTAATAAAGGGCTGGCAATCTTCCTCTATAATACTATTCGAATTCCATTCCTTATTTTATTTAATATTCAAATAATATTTGAATCATATATATTTCAATAATATTTGAAATAATTAAATGCTCAAATTCATCATTCATTATTCATATTTATGACATTACACAGGCTTATGGATCGCCAATGCCATTATAGCATGTGGTTGTTGTCACACGTTCTGTCCATTAGAGGGACATCTAACATTACAATAAACATTTAGAAACAGGTGATCGCTTTCTTATTAACAATAAAACAGCGGAACAAAGTGAATGACTTTAATTTGTCAACTTTAATGGACATTGTTTATATAAAAAACAATGGGTGCTGAGACTGCATCAATAACAATAACAGTATTGTTATGATGACACAGCGTGGATAACGTGGACAATTGTGTTACGATTCAAAAGCTTTGTTCATCAGACGAAACAAAAGCATTTCGTTTTCACATGCATGTAAGCCAAGGCGGCGAGAAAGGCAAGATTGCATATACATTTTTTAAAATATACATTAAAAAGCAATTTTTGAATAATAACTTAAGCATTCAAATAGTATTGATTTTTTTTAATATTCAATTTATATTTGAATTTCGGAATTCGTTCCAACAGCCCTAATGTTAATATAAAAATACCTTTGTATGTCCTAACTTGTACTGTTCGTGATCTATGTCCAGAGAGCCCAGAAGTTTTTCTGCACCCTTCTTGTTATCAATGAACTGTCCCTCAGGGATAGCAGCAGGATTTAGGATGCGGTATCTACACACAAAAAACAACACACATTAACTATTGTTTTATATGTATTTATTTTTAGCAAATACTTAATTGTGCAAACAGAGTGTTGAAACTTGCAATAACTTGTATTCAATAAAATGTATACATAAAGTTATTTTGTAATGCATTATGCAATAAAATGTATACATAATGTTATTTTGTAAGGCAATAAAGCCATTTTGTTTCATACCAGCTTCCAGAAGAGATCAGATGTGTTCCAACAGTAGTCACTTTCAAATCTGGACTCAAAACACATCTGTTTAGCTCTGCATTTACTGAATGAGCACTGTGCCACTGTAAGTCCGACTGATTGCTTTTTATGTCATCTTGTTATTCTTATAATTATTATCCTTTAAATTATCCTTCTTTTTATTTTTGGTCAAGATTTTTATTTTTGGTTAGGGCTATCTGGTTTGAAGTGTCGAGAAAATTTGGAAGAGAGAAAGTGAGTTTACACACGTACTCAGACTTGAAAGTTAGTCTCAGAGTTGAAATAGTTTATCTCACTCACTTGAAATAAATGTGAAGCTTCCACGAAGAAAAGGTTGCATTAATGTTTTAAATCTTAACTTGCCTGTTTATAAATCCATTTTGTACAGCGTCCAATACAATCGTCCAGATCACAACAATATTATCAAACTCTGTAAACAATAAATTAACTCAGATTTCATTTTCAATACAATCAAAAACAGACGCAAGACATTCATTGTATTTGAATTTAACAAGAGCGCGCGTCTGTTGTGATGCATGGATGTGTGCTGTTATAATGCGTTGCTATTGATGACGGTCATTATAAGGAAGGAAATGCCACAGAATAGAATCTTGCTTTAAAAAGTGCATAGAGCTGCTTGTTTTATTTTTTGTTTGTTGATTTTCAAGTATAAAATTATAAATGTAAAACTTGTTGAAATGTTTTCAGTGCGAGCATTAGTTTTTTTTTTTAGCACTTTCATCTCGTTTGAACAAAACCATGATAATATTGATCACGATCATTTTGGTCACTATAATCGTGATATGAAATTTTCATACCGTCCCATCCCTATTTTAATTCCTTTTCTATGTAAAGCGCTTTGAATTACCAATGTGTATGAAATGTCCTATATAAATAAACATGCCTTGCCTTGTCTTCATACTAACCGTTGTTTGAAATCTCCATACAGGATCCTGTTGGGGAATCCCTTCCTGCAGATCCTGATTCCCTCCAGCACACCGTTACAGCGCAGCTGGTGCATGACCAGAGGATTCTCCATCGCCCCAGGAGTCTTAGTCTCATTGGGGATGAGGCAGCGCACAAAGTGAGGGTGAGTTGACCTCAAATTGGTCATCAGCTTGTTCAAGTTCTCCTGTTGGTAGACCACAGAGGATTTAGATTAATATGATATAAAACCTTGTGAGAATATAGTGTTATGTTATTCCTTACCCTATGAAGGGCTGACACTGTCTGGAAGGAAGAACCCTTCTTTTTGCTACCTTTGGCAGCCTTTCCTCCAGAATCCGCAGCTGTGAAATAAATTATTTTTGTTATTATTAAACAGTAAAAATAGTGCTTATTATATCTTCATGTCACACGTCATTGTGTACTTACCTGAGTCATCAGTAGCGAAATTAGCAAACAGAACAGGCAGCAGCTTAAGAGTTGACTTCTGGAAAAACCCTACAACCGTCTCATTGAGAGGGTCCTTGTTCTTTACCAGCCAGTTTGAAATGTTGTAGTCCACAGTACCAGCATAGTGAACGAGGCCAAAATGGGCCTCTGGTTTACCCTTGACAATCCTAGGCTTCTGGAAGTTTGGATTTTTCCCCATATGGTTGTCATAAAGCTTAGCTTTAAATGTTGCATCACTGGCTTTGGGGAACATGCACTCCTCTTCAAGGATGGACATGATACCCATGGGCTACAATGACAGTGACAGAGTTAACAAGAGTTAAGACTGAAATATATGATTTTTAAGCTCACAGTATAATCATCAATATAGTATTCACCAACCTTCTCAATAAGCTCAATACAAGCTGCCAAGTCCATGCCAAAGTCAATAAACACCCACTCAATGCCCTCCTTCTTGTATTCCTCTTGCTCCAGCACAAACATGTGGTGGTTGAAGAACTGTTGCAACTTCTCATTAGTGAAGTTGATGCAGAGCTGCTCAAAGGTGTTGGACTGCAGGTGGAATATTTTGTATAATCACAATGGTCAAACAGGTTGCACTGCTTGTTGGATTTGTTCTTTAATAACAATAATCAGTTGATCTCAGCTTACATCAAAGATCTCAAATCCAGCAATGTCCAGAACACCAATGAAGTACTGGCGAGGCTGTTTGGTGGCCAGGGATTGGTTGATTCTCACAACCATCCAGAGGAACATCTTCTCGTACACTGACTTTGCCAGAGCACCAATAGAGTAGTACACCTAATAAAGAAAAAAAAATAATTTTGCAGAATTTGACACATTGCAAACTAGAAAGCAATTTTTCAAATACATGAAATATTTTGTTTGGATGTCTTGGAAAGTGAACCCTATGATGCCAAAAACTAATTTGATTATTATTTTCATTAATTACCTGCTGGACACTCTGTCCCTTGGTGACCCACTCATTTCCTACTTTGACTCTTGGGTGGCACAAACCCTTGATCAAGTCAGCTGAATTTAGGCCCATCAGGTATGAGATTTTGTCAGCATCTACATGTTAAATAAGAATACAGAGCTATTACTCTATATACAACATGTCTTAGACTTTTTTTCTTTATGAAGCTGAGATTTCGAGTTATACTGACCCTCAGTCCCATCAGCCTCGGCCTGTTCCTCTCTTTGTTTCTGTTTGAACTTCATGTTGCCAAAGTGCATGACGGAACCAGTCAGCTTGTAGATGCTGTTCTGCTCTTCTTGGGTGAAGCCCAACACATCGAACGCTTCCTACAGCAAATGTACAGAGCATGTAAAATTTTATTGCAAATGTTTCATATTCTTTCTTTTTTTTTGGCAAGTACATTAGAAGTCTTTCTTTTTAAAGAATAGACTGGCCAAGAGAATCAGTTATTTTCTTTCAAGTCATTCTATACCTGTATGACTTCTATACCTAAATGAAAAACAAAGGTTCTTTTCCTCACACAATATATTTGATGGTGCTTTTTCATACTTATTGACAGCCCCTGATCATTATATGCTTTTATTGTACGTAAACCAGCCAAGACATTATCAATTCATGTTCCACAGCAGAAACGCAGTCATACGAGTTGTCAAATTTGCTAATGATTACTAAATTGCAAATGCTGGGTGGACTATTACTTATAATATTTTATAATGTGTTATATTGTATTGTATTGTGAACTGCCTATATTGTAACAAACACCCACATCAGTGGCTATCAGCTCATCACCGTCATCAATAGATGCCACTTGTGTTTCTCCTTGGGAGATAAAGGCGTAGTCAAAGGGGTTGTTGGTGATGAGCAGCATCTCTAAGGAGAAATGGGAACATACATCAGAAAAGATTTTTCTAATTAGAGATGGCAATATTAATAGATATGATGGGTAATTTTACCCAGCAGTTCTGGTCTTCTCTGGGACAGAATCTGATAGAAGATGTGGTAGTCTCTCTCAGCCTTGAGCTGAAAAGTGACACGAGACTTCTCCAGCAGATCTAAATTAATTGATAAATAGATGAATATCAAAACAGTTGCACATTTCATCAATGTGTGATTTGTTGGAATGATGTTGGGCAGTAAAGTACTTACAAGTCTCAATGTCAGCAGAAGCTAACTTTCCACTGTGGCCAAAATGAATACGGATAAATTTACCCTGTAAATAAATCAATACATAATATAATACATAACATGCTCATATAATATATCATGGAAACCAATATAGAATAATAACACCAATGTGAACCCCACTTACAAATCTGGAGGAGTTGTCATTTCTGATGGTTTTGGCGTTACCGAAAGCCTCAAGAGCAGGATTACACTGGATGATTTGATCCTCCAGAGTACCCTGAGAATCATATTTTAACAATAGGTGTGAAAAACGTTTGATGTACTTTCTTTTCAGTTAACAGCCATGCATAGTTTCAGACGCTATGTAGTCTAATACCAATAATAATAATCCATAGAGAACCTAAGTCACAATAGAATACTAATTGGGTAAACAAAAATGTTTTTGTTAATGTGTTAATACATTGCTAAAAGGTAAGTAATAGGGCTGGGATAAAAAATCCTTTCACCTAGCTATCATAATATTTTTTTTTTTTTTTTTTTTTACGATTCTAAAATGTATTTATTTTTATCCCAGAATCGATATTAATTCAAATTCAATTCCTTTATTTTTGTCCTTGCTTGTAGATGAGGTTGACAGAAGTTAGACACTTTCGTTCCAACAGAGGATGAAATGTATCATCTATGAGTGTTTAGTGTCATAATATCCCAAGTGGAAGAGACGTGAGACTGAAAGCACTGAAAAACCCTCGCGCTACTCATATGTTGAGAGAGAGATAAGACAATAGAGCTGCACGATTCATCTTTAAAAGACTGTGATCTCGATTCAAACACCCACACGATCTTTCAATTCGTCTGTCTATTAAACTTTGACAAAATCATATCGCTACATTCAAAGTTGTGTTGGCGCTGACCCGGGGAGAGTTGTCATGAAACAGCTTCACAAACAGTCTTTTCAAGCACATAGTATCATTATTTCTGTGATACAACAGTTAAAATTATCATGGAAGTACGTGGATAAAAGTTTAAATTTCAAATATGAACACTGATGTCTACGATAGCCATCAAAATCAGCTTTTGATAGAAACTTGGTGCTTAAACTAACGCATTTATCGATTACATTGTTTCGGCACTAAGTGGCAACAAGTGACTGTTAAAAAATGTATTTGTTATTGAATCATTTATTCAAGAGAATGTAGTACTGTAGGCTTCTGAAATAAAAGTCAGAAAGATGTGATGATTTGTTTTTGTAAATATGACTCATCTTATACATCACGTACAGTCTGTATAAGTGTATGAATTAACTTTTCCTGATGGTCTTGTGTTAAAAAAGGAGTATCAAATTATGACAATTTGTGATTTTAATATGTAATAAATGAAGACCATTCATTTAGTAATTATTGTTTGTATATTATGTTATGTGGCAGTTATATTCATTCATCCATAATGAGCCATTTTTGGGGAATTAAGCACCTTTTTCTCCATTGATGGATCCTTCTTGCCAGTTGTTGCGGCTGCAATGCTCGCAAAGTACTGGATTACTTTTTTAGTGTTCACAGTCTTTCCAGCACCGGATTCTCCACTTAGGATTAAAACAGTTTATTAAATTGCTGATAAAATGCAGCATAGAAAATATTGGTAAAAGGAGGAGTATTTTGGTACGTCATAATATGTATTACATACGTGATCAGGACAGATTGGTTTTCTCTGTCTGTGAGAACATAAAACATAAGAAATGTAGCATTTGAAATTGCATTAGAAATAAACAAAAAATTACAAGTCAGATCCTCACCTGACAGCATGTACTGGTAGGCATTGTCTGAGATGGAGAAGATGTGTGGAGGAGCCTCATTTCGTTTCTTCCCTCTATAGGCATTGACGACGTCCTGGTTGTACACTGGCAAAAACTTGTAGGGGTTCACAGTGACACAGAAGAGCCCAGAGTAGGTCTGTAAGAGATTCACAGAAAGTTTAGATCTGCTCATTCAAGATAAAGAACGTGTGAGTGTTTTAAGACTCGACTCACGTAGATCATCCAGGCTGCGTAACGCTCTTTGAGGTTAAACAGCACAGCGGGCTCGTGCAGGAAGGTGAACATCACCATGTCCTCAATTTTGTCGAACTTTGGCGGGTTCTGGGGGTGGATATCAATCTCCTTCACAGTTACTGTCTGTGGATAACACAGAACAATATTTTGACAGTCACAATGTACTTCTGTCTACAATCTACAACAATGCAGAGATTAGATCTTACCTTCCCGAATTCAGTGTCAACAGTGACTTTGGCACCGTCTCTACTGGTGATGGAGGCTTTGACATACTCAACCTCAGGGTCGGGCACAAAGCATTCTTTCTTCATGTCGAAGGGTCGAGTTTGGGCCTCCAGACGCTCCTTGTCTGACTTTCGTAAGAACGGGGCAGCTGCCCCGAACTCTGACATCACATCCACCATCTTTCAATCAGACTGAGGCATAGATGACAAAATTCTCATAACTTGTAAAACTTGTTTACAATTAGAAAATCTATTGTAAAAATTAAATTGAATTATTTTTAAATGTAAAATATTTCTAATTATTGCATTCAAAAAGAAATGATTGCACAAACATATATATACTATAACATACAATATACTATGTGTTGACCTTAATAAAAGCATGTCTTACCAGATGAAATCCAAACCCAAAATGTCCAAGTCCTTTCAATAAAACAAGAAACATCATTAATGAGAAGTCATCTTATTCTATTGTTCAGTCCTCATGAACAATTTAATCTAAATGATGCGTGCTCTTACCTTTTAGATGGTACAATGATGTGAGCTTGCAATATTGTGCTGTAACTTATCTCTTTATATAGAGGCACAATGACTGTGACGTTGACCATCTGTATTTGGTCAGGGTCATTTGTGTGTGTAGCTCTTTTTGGGTGCCTGAAAAAATCTTTGTGTGAGTCACAGTAGTTTGGCATTTGGAAATGGTAGTGCAACACGATCAGAAAGGATCTAAATCACAATGATGCTATTTTTGTCCCATATGTATATCTCTTTTTTTTCATATTTTTTATAGTTAGTTTCATAGGGCAAATTCACAACATGTCTTTTTTTTTTTTATGTACGTAAAGTATCATAGAGACTCTTGTACATATAATGTATCTGAACCATAGTTGAACATTCACAATCCTTTTTAAATAAAATTGCATAATTGACAGTTAGATTCCAGCAATAATGCACTGATGCTTTTCTTAAACTGTGTCATTTTCTGTCCTCAAAGAGAGACAGGTATGGACTGGGAATTTCACAGGTTTATCTTTGTGCTCAAGGATCAAGACAAGGTAACAATGCCTCACTAGCAAGACGGCTGTCACAGAACAGTAAAATTGTCAGTAGACAGCTGTAACGGGAACAATGAATATCTGCACTTGCGACCTTTAGTTCTCGCCTAATGCAGAGACAGCTGCAACTCTTGCTTGTTCTTGTTTTTTGCTATGACCCTTCTTGATATCCCAAAGCCATATCCATCATATGTGTTTAACAAGTTAATTAGCATTCATTCAAATGAACAATAGCTTCATCCATGTTCATACCCATTCTTTCTTCAAAAAGGTTTTCCAGCTTTACAAAGATTTCCAAAACAAATGCATGAATAGGATTCTATAAGATACAAAATCAGTTCATTTTATACAGTTAATAGATTCCGAATACATTACAGCAGTGTTACTTTTTCTGTGCATCAGTTAACACGAAGATGCTTTATAATTATTCCTTCTTAACAGATAGAACATGGCAATCAGGTCAAACTAATCGTCTTAGCCCCAGATCTGTTTCTAAACAGCTCTACAGCGTTGATTTGTTGTTGAGCCATCACTAGACCTTCTGTGAGGTTTCTGGCCTGCCATGACCTCTCATCCCTCAGTTATTCTGCACCCTCTCAACAAACACCTTACTTAGTCTTAGCACTTGGGCAATCTATTCTAGCCCTCTCATCCTTTACAGAGCCTCATTCTGACCTGTCTATTTACCCTTGTTTATAAAAACTCAAGAGCAAGAATGGAAGAAATGGGGGCAACCTTATGTCTAATAAAGTTTGTAATCTGAGCTTCCTTTTGTCACTGGGTGCACTAGAATGGTCTTGCATCTGTTGGGTTAAATAAGAATCCATTGTGTCTCTACTTCCTGTCTTCTGCTTCAGAACATGCAGCTAGTTTTGCTACTAAAAATTTGATTTAAAAGCTGGAGTAGGTGTAATTCTTAAGCATTAAACAATGGCACATTGATTAAATACAACAGAGGCAAGGAAACATTTCTTGACAGAATGACCCAGCAGATATATATATATTTTTTTCATAGTTTCATTAAGATTAGTGGCTTATTATAGTTAACTATTACTAAAACAATAAACATTTGAAACGACATTACTTGATATTAACATTGACTGAAAAAAAAAAAAAAAAAAAAAAAATGATTCAGCCAGTAAAAATGACTAAAACTTTACCTGGTTTTCCACGCTTCTTGAAAGTACTTGGATTCAAGGACTGTAAAGTACGTGAAAACAAACAAAGGTCCTTGAAAGTGGTTGATTTGAACATGTAGAACATAAACACTATGTTTTGTAAGAGTAGCATGGTGCTATTACAAAGAAAATTGGACTTTATGCTCTGCCAAAGCCAGAACATAAGAGCTCTACTGATTAAGGAGGAAAAAAAGCGGCATGAGCGATTAGATAGTGAAATTGCATTTTCAGTACATCTGTCATTTTTGTTCAAATGAATGGGGCGGTCATTTTTTTTTTACTTTAATTTATACGCATGGAAATCGTCAGATTTCTCATGCAAAAAGCTTTGCATTCCGCTGCGTTCCAAGTTTGGTGAACTCTGATCTGGGAATCACATGAAGAGGTGTGACCAGTAGAAGATCGATACATCACAGCGTGACCTCTTGGCTGAATTAAAATAGCAATATTTTTGCAGTAGAATGTATGACTATTTTTATATGTTGAATTCATGTTTATAAAAACAATGCAGCAGAGTGTAACATTATATCAAGACTGTTGCCTTGTCCAACCAAATTTCGCATGCTCAAAATCTCGCGTAACCATGGATTAATGCGAAGATCGACCAATATTTTTGCACAGCTTGTAAATGTTAACTGGCGGATCGATAGGAAGCTAATGTGCTTTTAAAAAATGGTATTATAATAAAGAATATTATCTCTTATTAATTTAAAATAAGATTATAATATGTATAATATTTGATTTATCCCTTTTCTTAAAAAAGGTTTAAAGGTTTTTATAAGTATTTATAAATATTTGTATAAAATTTGTTTTTGTCAAACAAAAAATACGTTATGTCGATTGACATTAGGGGTCTCACTTGGGAGCCACAATCACCTCTGATTTTTAGAAAAACAGCCAATGAAATTGGCGAGTGGAATTCACATGTCCAGCCACTCCCCGTACATACGGGTTGATAAGATGGCGGCATGCATCCACTCATAAGGTTTGTGCTGAGGAGCCGAGACATTGTCCCGGCCATTTAACGGGGTAGTTCAAGGTTGTTGCAGGAGGGACATAGCGTCTCCTTTCTCTCCATCAGGGAACGAGGGTACAACAATAACCTAGACATTCCCTTTCTGTCAGTCACGTTCGAAATAATGTCGACTGACATTAGGGTTCCCTATGGAAAGCACCACTACCAGTAGCATGTAGCATGCCTCTTGGCAACTGCTCTCACTAATTTGTAACCTACCAAGCACAAAAACTAAAAAATCCTCCATACCTGACGGGATGGAATGGACAGGGTTTACCATGAAGATTGTCGTCAGCATTCAAAGAACTGCACGAGGGTTGGAACTGCGCATGGCAACTGACTTTGCCCTCCAGACGACCAAGGTCACAGCGCAGGCTCTCGAGTAGACAATGTCCACCTTGGTGGCCCAGGAATGACATCTCTGGCTAAACCTCGCAGAGATGCGGGATGCCGACAAAGTGCACTTTCTTGACGCCCCCATTTCGCAAGGCAGCCTCTTCTGCTACACTCTCCAGGACTTAGTCCAGCAGTTCTCGACAGTCCAAAAGCAGACGGTGGCCATCAAACACATCTTGCCCCGATGTGAAACCACCGCCACCAGGTCGCAGAGAGCTAGCCTCAAGTCTGCTCGTTTATGGCCAGAAGCAACAAATCCGTCGCAAAATTGTCGCTTTGCTTCCTCATTCCCAACCTCTACCCCCCTTTTCACCATAGGCCAAGAGGTCGTATTCCGACTCAGGTACGACACTGAGCCACACACAGGAACCAATCATCCAACCACGAGCGATCAGGGCAAGGCGGAGGGTTCCACTCAAGCCCGATGCCTGCAGTGGCCCGGGAAAGCATGGCCGTCAACTATGAATCCGACTCCGCCTGAGCTACCACCCCAGTGGGGGGAAGCCTGGCAGAGTCTTCATCAACACTCAGCAATTCAGCTATCGACATCTGGTCCTAGCCCGGAGCCCCGAATGACACGTTGGGTCTGCCATGAGAGGCACGCGTGCCATCATCCGGGAGCTTGACAGCATGTGACGCGGATGATCAAGGAAGGATCTCCTTCACAAGGAAGGAGAGTCGCGATCGCAGCGTCATCATGGTCATTTTCTCGTAAGAAGGACATGAACCATCCACAAACGCCGTCGAAGCATGCTCGTGGTCCAAACATGCGAGACAGCGATCATAACAGTCAGACGAGGCCAGGAAATTACCGCATCCAGAAACACGTGGATGGAAAGGCATCTTTAAAAAGACGATGGCCGCCTGTGCTTGCACTTTTAGTGAAATAGGTTGAGCCTAGTTAGTACCTAGTTTGGAGACCTCCTTGGAAAACCAGGTTGCTGCTGGAAGAGGTGTTAGTAAGGCCAGCAGGGGGTGCTCACCCTGTGGTCTGTGTGGGTTCTAACCCCCCAGTATAGTGACGGGGACACTATACTGTCAAAAAGCACCGTCCTTCGGATGAGACGTTAAACGTCCTGACTCTCTGTGGTCATTAAAAATCCTAGGATGTCCTCCGAAAAAAAATAGGGGTGTAACCCCGGCATCCTGGCCAAATTTTCCCCTTGGCCTCTGTCCATCATGGCCTCCTAATCATCCCCATATACTGATTGGCTTCATCACTGTCACCTCCACCAGTAAGCTGGTGTGTGGTGGGCGTACTGGCGCAATATGGCTGCTGTCGCATCATCCAGGTGGATGCTGCACATTGGTGGTGGTTGAGGAGAATTACCCCTTCCATGTAAAGCGCTTTGAGTACCCAGAAAAAGCGCTATATAAATGTAACAAATTAATTATTATTAAATATGCTCTTATACTCTGTTAGTTGTCTTTTTTACTGTCATTTTATGGTTTGGGACCTTTCCATAAACACATTGTATGTGTGCAGGTCTTAAAAAAAGGTCTTAAAAGCCTTAATTTTTTTTTTTTTTTTTTTTTTTAAACTGCAGGTACCATGTACAGGTGATTAACAAATATTTTGTATTATTTATTTTACCTTGTCCATATCTTATCATTCAATTGCTAAATGTATGTCATTATCTCTATGTTTTCATGTTTTAATTAAGCAATTATTCATAAAAGAAGCAAACTTAAACCAGTGTGAAATAAAATGTTAAAAGGAATAAGAAAGCATCTCTCCTCTCTCTTGTAAATATTACCCAGGTTAAAAGCTTGACGTATAGCCACAGTGTGCTTCAAAGCACTGAATGAGTCTGTTGAAGTGCTTGAAGTCTGTTGCTGTCCCTCAGAGAGCTGACCGAGGGGCCATACCCTTCAAGTTGTCTTGTTTACATTGCATTGTTTCCTTTACTTTAGCCTTGAGGACAAAGATAACCTGTTAAATTCCTTTGAGTGCCTCTGTGATAGAAGAGATCAGATAGTATGTAGGACATTTATCATCTGTAGACGTCCATCACTTGCATGAACTCTTACTAAAGTTACATGACCTAATGCCTCCTCTGTGCCATGCTTGAGATATTGTTTAACCACCTTGAACTTTCAAAAGCTATGGCTACCTCTAATTAAACAATGTTAATGCACAAAATGGGCTCAAATTTATCACATTGCCTATATGTCTAAGGAAAATGGTCATTGTCAAGTTTATAACCCTTTTAAAGCTTTTTATTTCTGTCAGTCTCCTCTCACATATAATTCTGTATGTGCTAAGATTTATGAAGCTCTTAATATAGCACAAGTGTTAACCCTCTGGGGTCTAAGGGTTTTTTGGGGTCCTCGAGATGTTTTGACATGCCCTGACATTTGTGCTTTTTTCAGTTGCTTATAAACATGTTAATGGCAAAGGTGTAAATACACTCTATTTAGCACAAACAGGGCTACCATAATATGTGAGCAACATGTATGTACATGTTTGTTTTTTTGAGAGAATAATGTTTATGCATGGTTATTGAAAAAAAAAAATAAAGATTCTGAAATAAGGCCACAAAACACATACTAAATATGTGTCCACAAGACTTTTGACTAATGGCTGTTGTGAGATTTTTTGCTTCAAAATGATCTGAAAATCACCCTGCCTACACATTCACATAAAACAATACATTGATTTAAATTTTGTAAAACTCTTTTTGTGTGGAAAGGCAATATGCATAGGGGCGTGAATATTGCTGTGAGTCACACCTGAGAAGACAATGACCTGCATAATGAGCTGCATAATTAATGAGCCTTTCATTCAGGTGTGTCACACAAGAAAGAATGCAAGGACAAAAAAAAATTATTCTATTTTATTAAAAAGTGTTCACATGTAAATCAACAACTATTACAATTTTAACAATATTTCAAGTATAATCTTTATTAAAAGTATAGCCTACATTTTATCATACATATTTCAAAGTTAAGGATTAGGATATAGAATATAGCCTACATTGGAACAAACACTATAATAACATTTTAGGTGAGGAGTTTATTTTTAACAAAACATACTATATATTTAACATATGAGCAGAAACTGGCTAACTAAAGCTTATTTGATGTCTATTTTAAAGTAAAAAAAACTTTATAATCTATCCAAAACTAGTCTTGTCTTTCATATTTCGTCTTTAACATAGTAAACAACTGTGGGCATCCCTGCCGTTCATTCATTCACACACAGACACGCGATTCATATTAAAACAGTATTTTGGGGGTTTACAGACACTATACCATATCGCGATTTAAAACAAAGCACTTAAGAATAAAAACTTCTTCTGATCCGTTGCCCCTCGAATTGAAACTAAACCAGCACTGCTTCTCTAACCCTATTCCTCACGGCCTCGCAGAACGACATAGTACATCAATCTGATTAAACTTGGTGTGTTTTATCGAGCTCGTGTGGGCGTTGACACGTTTGCATGTATTGCCTCAGATCATTTGCATTTGAATAGCACTCCGTGGATGTGTTCACATTAAAAGATAATGAGCTCTAATGAGCTGAAATGAGAATGACTGACATCGCTCTCTTTTTATATAGATTACATAAACAGAGAATAATTGTTTTAGTTTTGAATTAGATAATTCAGAAAATAAGGCAGAACGCACACCCTGTTTATTTTCTTTATTTTACAAAAGGACAATGTTTTATTTTGATTGTAAGTTGGCACATAAAAAAGTAGACATTTAACAGTTTATTTTTTCATATTTCTTAAGTCTGTATGACCAAAAATGACGGAGTATTTTAAGTCTATTTTGCTGCTATGTGGAAAAAATCGCGCAAAACGCGCCGGCGCGTTTGCCGACCCCAGAGGGTCAAAGTTGCCAAACTTTCTTCATCAAGTGTTAATTAACCTCCCCCTTCCTGACTCCTCCTTTATTTAACACGTCTATTGGAGCCACTGCATCTTGAGCAACAACAGGCACTTGTCACATCTCTCCTACCTATTAAGTAGTTCTGTAATGGACAGATCAAGATGACAAAGAAAATAGAGCTGCACAATTTAGGGGGAAAATACAATTGTGATTTTTCTGATTTAAAATACGATTTAAAAAATCAGGTTTGCTGTGCTTGTTTGTGGGCTGTTTGTCATCATATCAATATGGCAATAAAATAATAATAATAATTATTATTATTATTAAATCAATTTGAAAAATTACTGAATAAAAACTAAGAAGAAATATTACTATTTTTATATTTCACTGTGAAAAAAGAAAAGTATTTAAAAATATATATTATTTTTCTCTTTTTTTACAGTACAACTGTATAATTACAACGCTAACACAAATACAAACACTGTTGCATAATAACCTGGTTGTGTGTAAGAACAATTAAATCACAGCCTTTGCAATTTGATAATTATATTAAGCCATATCTTTTTATATCGATTTCAGTTTTATGTCATGCAGCTAAAAGTGAATGTTTTTAACCTGCTTAAACTGTGGCAAGCAACTTTGTGTATAAATCATACAAAATCCTATCATATATTCTAATAATCAATAAATATTTGTATACTTATATTTAGGGATATTTAAGTTAATTTTGCCTGTTTATTTTTCTTATTAACAGGTCTTGAAGGTTAAAAAAAAGTGGAATTATTTGTGGCATGTTGCTTACATGATTTTAGTGGTTCGCATGAGTGCCTAATTAAGTCCTTCACACTGGATTAACCCTCTGGGGACCAAAAACGCGCCGACGCGTTTTGGCAGATTTTTTTCACATAGCAGAAAAATAGACTTAAAGTACTACCATCATTTCTGGTCATACAGAGTTAAGAAATATGAGAAAATACATGTTAAATGTGTACTTTTTTATGTGCCCACATACAATCGAAATAAAAAAAATGGCTTTTGTAAAATAAAGAAAATAAACAGGGTGTGCGTTCTGTGTTCTCAGCCTCTCCGTCTCTGTGAACTTTTTTCTGGAGAACGTCTCTAAACTTAAACAAAACTCAGCGAATATTATTCACCCAGGCATGAGCAATATATCTTTTAAATCATTTAAGTTTGTACTTTTAAAAGATCTGATTCAAAACTAAAATAAATATTCTCAGTTTATGTAATCTATATAAAAAGAGAGAGGTGTCAGCCGTTCTCATTATCGTTCTCGCATCTCATTATTCCGCTAATGTGACACACCCACGGAGAGCGGACATTTACCTACCTCAGAACAAGTGCTGGTTTATTTTCACTTCGAGGAGGAGCAACAGATCCAGCTGAGAAGTGTGTTAGTGTTTTATTCTTGTGCTTTGTTTTAATCGCGATATAGAATAACGTTAGTGTCTGTAAACGCAAAAATAGCATACTGTTTAAATTTGAATCATGTGTGTGTGTGTGTGTGTGTGTGTGTGTGTGTGTGTGTGTGTGTGTGTGTGTGTGTGTGTGTGTGTGTGTGTGTGTGTGTGTGTGTGTGTGTGTGTGTGTGTGTGTGTGTGTGTGTGTGTGTGTGTGTGTGTGTGTGAAAGAATGAATGAATGAATTAACGCACAGATGCGCACTGTTATAGACGAAATAAAAGATGTATTGACCTACTAAGACATTTATGGAAAAAGACAATTTTCTTTTCAAGATGTTTCCAACTCTAACTTTGAATCAGTTCTGTAGAATGGCCCATATAACCTATTTGAACAGGATTTGTTTCCAGGTATGACTAAAAATGTGCTTTTGACTTTCATTTACAGGTCCTTCTCAAAAAATTAGCATATTGTGATAAAGTTCATTATTTTCCATAATGTAATGATACAAATTCAACTTTCATATATTTTAGATTCATTGCTCACCAACTGAAATATTTCAGGTCTTTTATTGTTTTATTACTGATGATTTTGGCATACAGCTCATGAAAACCCCAAATTCCTGTCTCAAAAAATTCGCATATTTCATCCAACCAATAAAAGAAGTGTTTTAAATACAAAAAAAAGTCAACCTTCAAATAATTATGTTCAGTTATGCACTCAATACTTGGTCGGGAATCCTTTTGCAGAAATGACTGCTTCAGTGCGGCGTGGCATGGAGGCAATCAGCCTGTGGCACTGCTGAGGTGTTCTGGAGGCCCAGGATGCTTCGATAGCGGCCTTAAGCTCATCCAGAGTGTTGGGTCTTGCGTCTCAACTTTCTCTTCACAATATCCCACAGATTCTCTATGGGGTTCAGGTCAGGAGATTTGGCAGGCCAATTGAGCACAGTAATACCATGGTCAGTAAACCATTTACCAGTGGTTTTGGCACTGAGAGCAGGCGCCAGGTCGTGCTGAAAAATGAAGTCTTCATCTCCATAAAGCTTTTCAGCAGGTGGAAGCATGAAGTGCTCCAAAATCTCCTGATAGCTGCATTGACCCTGCCCTTGATAAAACACAGTGGAGCAACACCAGCAGCTGACATGGCACCCCAGACCATCACTGACTGTGGGTACTTGACACTGGACTTCAGGCATTTTGGCATTTCCTTCTCCCCAGTCTTCCTCCAGACTTTGGCACCTTGATTTCCGAATGACATGCAACCACTGAGCAACAGTCCAGTGCTGCTTCTCTGTAGCCCAGGTCAGGCGCTTCTGCCGCTGTTTCTGGTTCAAAAGTGGCTTGACCTGGGGAATGCGGCACCTGTAGCCCATTTCCTGCACACGCCTGTGCACGGTGGCTCTGGATGTTTCTACTCCAGACTCAGTCCACTGCTTCCGCAGGTCCCCCAAGGTCTGGAATCGGTCCTTCTCCACAATCTTCCTCAGGGTCCGGTCACCTCTTCTCGTTGTGCAGCGTTTTTTGCCACACTTTTTCCTTCCCACAGACTTCCCACTGAGATGCCTTGATACAGCACTCTGGGAACAGCCTATTTGTTCAGAAATTTCTTTCTGTCTTACCCTCTTGCTTGAGGGTGTCAATGATGGCCTTCAGAACAGCAGTCAGGTCGGCAGTCTCACCCATGATTGCGGTTTTGAGTAAGGAAACAGGCTGGGAGTTTTTAAAAGCCTCAGGAATCTTTTGCAGGTGTTTAGAGTTAATTAGTTGATTCAGATGATTAGGTTAATAGCTCGTTTAGAGAACCTTTTCATGATATGCTAATTTTTTGAGACAGGAATTTGGGGTTTTCATGAGCTGTATGCCAAAATAATCAGTATTAAAACAATAAAACACCTGAAATATTTCAGTTGGTGTGCAATGAATCTAAAACATATGAAAGTTTAATTTGTATCATTACATTATGGAAAATAATGAACTTTATCACAATATGCCAATTTTTTGAGAAGGACCTGTATTTTTAGATTACGTGTGTGTGTGTGTGTGTGTGTGTGTGTGTGTGTGTGTGTGTGTGTGTGTGTGTGTGTGTGTGTGTGTGTGTGTGTGTGTGTGTGTGTGTGTGCGTGCGTGCGTGCGTGCGTGCGTGCGTGCGTGCGTGCGTGCGTGCGTGCGTGCGTGCGTGCGTGCGTGCGTGCGTGCGTGCGTGCGTGCGTGCGTGCGTGCGTGCGTGCGTGCGTGCGTGCGTGCGTGCGTGCGTGCGTGCGTGCGTGCGTGCGTGCGTGCGTGCGTGCGTGCGTGCGTGCGTGCGTGCGTGCGTGCGTGCGTGTGTGTGTTTGTGCGTGTGTGTGTGTGCGTGTGTGTGTGTGTGTGTGTGTGTGTTGTTCTTGCATTCTTTGGGGTCCTTGCATTCTTTCTCACACCTGAATGAAAGGCTCATTACTATGCAGTCATTATTATGCTGGTTATTCACAAGGGGGTTGGGCTGTTGACGCCCATTCGCATTTTGCCTTGGCAAACAAAAAAATGTTTTTCACAATTTTAATCAATCGATTGTGTTATGTGAATGATTAGGCAGGATGATTTTCAGATCATTTTGAAGCAAAAACTCTAGGCGACAACTTCCATTAGTCAAAAGTCTTGTGGACACATATTTAGTATGTGTTTTGTGGCCTTATTTCAGAAACTTTAATTTTTAGTTTTTTCAATAACCATGCATAAACAATATTCTCTCAAAAATACAAACAATTACATGCATGCTGCTCACATATTATGGTAGCCCTGTTTGTGCTATATAGAGTGAATTTACACCTTTGCCATTAACATGTCTATAAATAACTGAAAAAAGCACAAATGTCAGTGCATGTAAAAACATCCCAAGGGCCCCAAAAACACCTTGGTCCCCAGAGGGTTAACAGGAGATCTGGAGAACCTTCACATCCTGTCTCTTTTCCTGGAAGCTGCCAGGTCCATCTCTTGCTATGACGAGGTGGAACATTCTGATCCACACTCTTCCCTGAGACGGAGGCGGTTCATTCTCAGCTGTTTAGGCCCTTTGTCGTCTCAGCTCACCAAAGGGTCAATAACTTGACCCATTGTACTTCATGACCACTGAGCAGGCTATTAATGGAGACTAAGGGGGTCTGTTTGATTTACTTGGACAAGTGTCCAATGGACGTCACATGATGCTTTTGCTCCTTTGATTGAGTTGCTTGTCATTTCTTCTTTATCCCTTGTTCGAGCCAGCTGGATCATGGAGACAGAGAATCAGAGAATACAGGTATTAATATGTGCATTATCTATCTATCTATCTATCTGAATTTTTTATTGTTCTCCACAAGAACACATTATGTGCTTTCATTAGGCAAATTGGCATGACTTTTTGCTCTACAAATGTTTCTTTTTCCCTCACTCTCTTTCCCTGGTTTTTCTAT